>JASPKZ010006453.1:0-152500 GCA_030220185.1 Diploptera punctata | reverse complement strand
TCGGAACTTTATGTTGAGACTACGTCGTCTGGAGCACGCGAGTGGCGTGGTTTGAGTTTTGGTCCAGAGGACCAGGGAAAGCCACCCTGGCTTGGACTATTTGTATGAATGTACTTGTTTGAGTGAGGTATGATATATATATTTTTTTGATGTTAATGATTTATTTTTTTGTTTAAATTCAAGAATGATCAATATTTATATTTGTTATATTTTTCATATACTTCAGACGTCTTGTTTATATTAAACATCATTTTTATATACATCCTGTTTAATGTTCAAATTATTTATGTGCATGCTGCTGTTCGATACATTCCCGTACATAAACTTACTGATTTAGGAGATCATACAAGCTTCCTTTTTTTCCGTCTAGCTTTCATGGTTAATAACAATAATGATACATTCAGTTTAAATAAGAATCATGGATTACTCAAATGTTTTAAGATCTATTGTTGATTGATGTTTAAGTGTTTGGAAAAGAAAGATGAATCAATCTTTGCTTCTTATGGGCCCGGGCAAAGGCTTTTGATTAATAACCTTGATTGTTATGAACTCTACGCTAATATATACAACGGAAACAAAAGACGATACACGGCGGCGCAGAGCGTGGTTTTTTATAAGAAACCGCACAAATGGTAGGCAGACCGTGGATTTATTATTCAAACCCGGCACAACAGAATTATTTGGGAGTTGAAATAAATGAAGATGCAAACAATGATTTGGAAATAATAAAAATAATGGTTAAAGGTTGATCTGCAACTGCAATGATGAATGGAATTTTGATGATAAATAGATATTCAAATAATCTAAAGTTCATGTTTATAAATTAGTTGTAAGAATTCAATGATCTACGGAGCAGAAACGTGGACTGTAAATGCCAAATTAAAGTCAAAATTATATTCTATAGAAATTGATTTTTGAGATCTGCAAGTTGCTCTAAATTGCACAGAATGAAAAACAGTATTTTTAGAGAAAAAATTAACAATTTGGGAAATAAACAACAACACTTAACAATTATTAAAATATATATACAGTCAATATGCCCATTTCACCAATAAATATTTAAAATGGTCAACTAGTTTCTACAGCCAAGCTGTCATTCTCAAGACCAGATATTGACTCAATAGTCAATATCTGGTCTTGAGAATGACAGCTTGGCTGTAGAAACTAGTTGACCATTTTAAATATTTATTGGTGAAATGGGCATATTGACTGTATATATATTTTAATATTGTATCACCAAGAAGATCAATTGTGTACTAAACACTTAACAAGTATATTACATAGTGTGGTCATTGGGTTGAAATGAAGACAGGACGGTATAGGCCTTAAATATGTCGAAATTATTTATATGCAGTTTTACATAATTAATTATATACATTATTCATGTACGTTTATTAACCGGCCTGGACCGATAGATTTTCTTAAGGATGGAAAAATTCAAGAAGTAAGTCCTCTGGGAGGACTTCAAGCCATGAGTCGCGCCCGCGTCTGAAGATTTTCAAGGCTGGTAAAACATCCCTAAGCCAGCATAAAAAGGCCTCTAAGCAAAATTTACCGACATCATCCTAGTAATACCTTAGTTGCTTGTTAGATGTTTCATTGTGTTGGTATGTTGCCCGCATACCATTTACGACATACATGGGCAAATAAGCGTAACTAAATGAACTTGATCTAGTAACTCCTAACAAATGAGAGACTAAGACCCTACACTGAGCTACGCCATTTTAGTAGTAGTTATTATATGGGACTATTTAACTCATGCCGCAAATGGGAGTCAATGACCAATCACATTTCAATAAATTTTGATTTACAACCAATCACAGTCGCTTTTCACCTCGATTTATCAATTTAATCTTATCAATTTAATCTTATCATTTTAAAATCAAGCTCCTCCTTTTTAACATTCTGAATAGGTCAAAGCATTATTTTGCAGTGGCTTGACTCTCTAAGAAATACGTTGAATATAACAATTTATATATTAAGATTTAAGAATCCTAGAATGCATGTGACTACCAGATTGTATATATAGTGCACGAATGTAATCAGATAGTGCTTGTGGGAAATAATATAAAAACATTTCTAGCAATTGATTATACCACAAAAAGAAGAAACCACTGTTTGCACTTTCTTAAACGTATTATTTTCCAGGAATTCCAGAAAAAATAATTGACATATTTAAAACATAGGACATTAGTTTTTAGTTTCTAATAAAGCGTGTTCTTTTAGTTTTTTAAAACTATTATTTATTTCTCACTAGCGTGCATTCTTACAATATTGCGATCCTTTGACAATAAATAATACTATCTGGTTGCAGTGATAAACAAGTGAAACATAACAAACGTTTCTCATTTGTTTTCAAACATCGCCGTTTACATTAAATTTGTAAATATATAAATATTTAAAAATAACTATATTTAAATAATGATTTGTGAGTAAACAGCTTAATTTTATTCGTTAAATAGTCCTAACAAATGCCACTTTTGAGAATTTGGAAATCACTCGTGGCATTACTTATGAAATTTTTTATTTAGAATATGTTAAATTGTAATCTTACGAAATGGCTCATAATTACAATCAATCATATTCATAACACTTAAGTAAATCTAACAGAGCATCTAATTCAAACAATAGAATCATAATTGCGTTGTATAAAATATTATACGACAAAGGTCAGCGTCTGTCAAATGAGAGTTCCAATATAATTAGTATATCTGATTGCAAAGCAGAGCATATGTCACAGAGAGGCATACTTGTCCATCGAAAAATAATTACTGGATTAATCCCCATTGATGACTCACCATCCTGATATGTGCGAGGTACCCTCGCCTGGAATAGTGAGACTCATTCTGTGCTTTCGGCCTTCCGACTCATGGCTCGTCCGCAGTGCAGTTTACGACGCCATGTACCAGGGTGGGAGTGTCCGCAATTAACCCAAATTCATCGACTCGTCAGACAGAACACAACTTGTTGCCAAATAGGCTAGGGTTGTGTTGCAACTCAATCTCATTAGCCACATAAGTATTAACTGCCAACGCGCCCCAAATGGCTCCATATAAGCGGCACACTGGACAATGCCAATCAAAGTCGTCTACTGGTAGTTGTAATGGTAGTAGGACTTAAAAAAACACCGAATACTGAATTATCATTACAGATCAGGTACAAGGGGAAAAATTAACTTATGGTGAGTTCAAGCGATGAGACGGATCGCGAGAAGGGAGTTACATATTTTGTTGTGATGCTGATATTTCACGTAATGTACGGTTTACAATGACATAACTCATCAACTCGCCAAGCCGTCTCATCGCTTGGATGGACAGTAAATAGTCAGATAGCCCATTTTTACTACAGAAACATTAATTTTTGATTATTATTAATTTTTAAGACATTTGCAGAAGATTTAAATGGACGCGCTACTTATAAAATAATCTTAGATTTTTTCAAAGTTAGAATTTAGCCTATATGCCTACCATCCCTTGAGGGTTAAGGCTTTCTGCCCGAAGGCAGGGTAGCTCGAATTCATTTCATAGGAGAGCTTGTTGATAAACACTTGTGTTAGTGGATGGTGCACTTATAGTGATCTCTGGTCACTATTCACTGTATCACTGACGCCTTTCCTCAACGCTTAATGCGCAAATTTCTTTTCTATTTCCTATGACAGTTTTTTACACGTTGATATGCTTCTTGTACTCCTCGTCCACTGCCTCCGTGTACTCTGCATGAAATTGTCTGCCCATTGGTTCTCTGTCTGCCTACACTCCGCTTGCCGATTCTGGGATACAACACGGTTGCTCTGTATGTACACCTGGTTCCACTTATCCTCGCTACGTGACTGCCCCATTTCAATTTCACTCTTGTCTTTCACGCTTGTGCTTTTCCTGAGATCCATGTTATGAATTCGGCATTTTATTATCAATTGCATTATATTTCACTCCACCTTCCTTTGGCAGATTGTTTTCATGTGTTTCAGTTTCTCGTTCAAAATGTTCAATGTAGATAATAGAAGTTTTCCCTGAATTATGGACTTTATTATCATTTATCTTTAGTTCTCATTACATACAATAAGCAGGGAAATTTCAATGAAATAGTCCAAGTATTCAATAACCACATAGGGTAGCAGAATGGAATATATGTTACATCTAAATGAATGATTCTTCTCCTTTATATTAAATTTTTTGAGTCACAAATATATTTTTGTGAATAATGTTTAATTGCCAATGAATTTAACATTAGTTATTCAAATATATTCATTCATAGTGTTCTGCTCAAGAGCAGGTCTTTCACTGCAAACTCAACATTCTCCACTCTTTCCTTGACTCAGCTTTCCTTTTTGTATCTCCATACAAACCATTTATTTTAATATTGTCTATCATCTGATGTCTTTTTCTGCCTCTAACTTTCTTTCCGTTGACCATTCCTTCTAGAGCATCCTTCAGCAGGCAGTTTCTTCTTAGCCAGTGGCCAATTCAATTTCTTTTCCTCTTCTTTATGAGTTCCAGCATTGTTCTTCTTTCACCCACTCTGTCTAGCACATCTTCATTTCTTACTTTGTCTGTCCATTTTATACGTTCCATTCTTCTCCATATCCACATCTCAAAAGCTTCCAGTCGCTTTTCCTCATTCCGTCGTAATGTCCACGTCTCTGCCCCATATAATGCTACACTCCACACAAAGCACTTCACTAGCCTCTTTCTTATTTCTCTTGCCATAGGTCCGCAGAAAATGCTTCTCTTCTTGTTGAGAGCTACTTTTGCCATTGCTATCCTCTGCTTTACTTCTTTACTGCAGTTCATGTTACTACTGATAGTACAACCCAAGTATTTGAAGCTCTCCACTTGCTCAATGGCCTCATCTTTAATCTTCATGTTTATCTTCCTTTGTTTCTTTCCTATAATCATGGCCTTTGTCTTATTTATATTTATCTTCATGCCATAATCCTCGCACTTATCATTCAGCTCCATCAGCATGTTCCTCAATGTCGTTGCATCTTCTGCTAGCAAAGCCATATCATCAGCAAATTTTATGCACTTTATTCTTCTTCCTCCCATGTTTACGCCTCCCGTATTACTGAAGCAGTTCTTCATTAGGTCTTCCAGGTAGATGTTGAAAAGGGTAGGTGATAGAGGACATCCTTGCCTCACCCCTCTTCCAATTTCTCTTCCCTCTGACATTTCTTCTCCTATCTTCACTTTTATTCGCTGTTTCATATAAAGACTACTTATGAGCCTCCTCTCCTTGCAGTTCACGCCAATTTTCTTCAAGATCTTCAGGAGTTTATTCCAATTTACTCTGTCAAAGGCCTTTTCCAGGTCAACAAATACTGCATAAACGTCTTTATCTTTTTCTATATATCTTTCTCCTATTGTTCAAATATATATATATATATATATATATATATATATATATATAAGGAGATTTAAATTAGAATCGATTAAATATGCTATATTCTAAGATTGAACATTTAAACAAAAATACACAATTTTCAATCTACTATTCCTGATCAGTTAAAAGAAAAAAACCTATTTAAATAGATTATGTATTTTAACTATCCATCCACAGTAATTCTGCCCCAGGGCAGATCTTTCACTGCAATCATAGCATTTTCATGCTATGCTTTGCAGCTTTACTAGGGAATTACAGGTGTGGTAGCTTCCCGTTGTTTTCCACACCTGTGAAGGATGATGATGATGGCCGGATGATTTTCGGGGACCATTGGGCCCTAAGCTTCCTGACATTTGTCTTATAGGTAAGGAAAAACCCCGAAAACCTCACTCAAGAGCCTGTTCCGACCGGGAATCGACCCGGGACCGCTGCGTGACAAGGCAGCATGCTACCTCGATTTAACTATAGCAGCAACATCGAATTTTGTTTATTACAGTTCTTCGGTAAATCAAAATCCCATTACGTTACAAAAACCGCCTGCAGATGTGTGAACTGCTGCACGCACTACGCAACTGTAGGAAAGTTGTCATACTTTAACGGTGATGCAGATTAAGCATTACCTAAGATAAGATAATGGATTTTTTGCCTTTTTTTTCAAAATAAAGAAAATACATATGTATTTACATTGCGCACGGGCCTGCTTGGCCGTACGTGCATTATTTTTCCATGACTTAAAAATAAAAATAAAAATAAAAATAATCATAATATAAACAAATACCTACACGGCTACACAACTGTATCCAAATAATGAATATAAATATATGTCTATTATTGCACAAGATTATGAAGATTTAGAATATATGACTAGAAAAGTAATAGAAGAATATGAATAATGGGGATTAAATATGAACATGAAGAAAACAAAATATTTATCAATTGGTGAACCAGAACAAAATTTAATTTTGGAGACTGGAGAAACAATACAATCTTGTAGTGAGATCACATATTTAGGAATTAAAATAAATAACAGTGGGAGTTGAAAAGAGGAAATAAGAAATAGAAATAATAAAGGAAAATTTGCCTCAATGGAATACTGTGGGATAAAAGTATAAGTAATAAAAATAAAATGAATACATATCATACAATTGTTAAAAGCATAATTACTTATGGAGCAGAACTTTGGCCATTAACAACAAAAACAAGTAAGTACCTTTTGGAAACGGAAATGGATTTTATACGAAGGGCCGCAAGAGTTTCAAGAAGAGATAAAAATTAGGAACTCAGTTATAAGGGAGAAAATGAAGATTGAAGACACTATTTTAGATTATATTAAAACTCAGCAATTAAGATGATACGGACATGTCAAGCGAATGGAAGAGGATCGACTACCAAAATCTGTTTTCGAATGGAAACATGAGGGAAGACGAAGCAGAGGAAGACCTAGAACCTCCTGGAGTCAGGGAATATGTTTATATATGAAGGAGAAACATCTGCAACCAGGAGATTGGATGGACCGACAAAATTGGCTATTCGGAATCGGACGATGTCAAAGACATTAATCAACCGATGATCTATCTATCTAAATCTATGTCTACACTTCATACACAATAATACACATCTACACTCATCCATGAAAAGACCATGAGTATAGATATAAAATAGTCGCATTCAGTACATAAATAATTTAAAAAATGCTAGAAAACAAATTAGAAAAAAGAGAAAAAACACATTATATATATATATATATATATATATATATATATATATATATATAAACACACCTCACACACATACACTCCCTCGCCCAATGTGTAGATAAATACAAGTAAAGAATATAGAGGTTCCATTAGCATGAAGGGTTCGTAAAAGTCAACCATAATTTACGTCTCGACAAATGTGATTAACTCTATTAAAGGCTAATTCAATATTAGGACAATAGTGTATTGCGAGAAAGATCCCGGTAATAAGTTGAATTACTAAACATAATCCTAATAAAGATCCAAAATTTCACCGCGCGCGCTCATAACCCCCCTTTCCCCCCGTCACTGCAGACATCAAATGCACTATCAGGCTATTCAACTTATCAAAACTACTTATTACATAATATAATTGAAGACGAAGACAATATTGAGATTCTTATTAATAATACATATATCCTTATTGATCTCCAATCTTGCTATACCTCAATTTCCTTACTTACAAAAATTTGCATGTTTTTTAATTCACTCTCGATGAGTCCTAAAAGATTCCAGAACGCCACTTTCCCATGATCCGACCTGAGAAATCTATCTCCGGCAGCTACTTTAATCTAAGTTGCTCTGTCTCTCTATAGAATGTTATAATATGTTGCCAGATTTCACGGTCATAGCATAGCGGCCTTCTTCACTTGTTAAATTATGGGCCATCCATCCCCCCAAATGAAACCATGCAATTGCACTTATATCATCCCCATCCAAAGTCAATATACTTCTACCTTCCCCACGAAATTTCAGTTCCGACTGCAGGGTGAGCGATATTTTCTGGCTACACTCCGGCTTCTATATACTGTCTGTCTATATCAATTAGTCTCTTCTTAACTTTCCTCCAAACATTTCTATTTTTCTCCGTATTCCTCTCCCATACCCAACCCATCCCTATGCCCTTCAATCCCCTTTCTACACTGATTATCCAATCTCTCGAAACACATTGCCTTCTCTGTTCCTTGTACACTATGCTCTAAGCGAGTCCTGTTTCCCGTTTCTATATAATGTCCGTCTATATCAATTAGTCTCTTCTTAACTTTCCTCCAAACATTTATATTATTCCCCGTACTCCTCTCCCATACCCAACCCATCCCTATGCCCTTCAATCCCCTTTCTACACTGATTATCCAATCTCTCGAAACACACTGCCTTCTCTGTTCCTTGTACACTCTGCTCTAAGCGAGTCCTGATTCCCGTTTATTATGTCCAACCAGTACTTAATAGCCAAAATTTTGCCCCTTATGGTGTCCAAAAATGAACCGCCAAATTCTTTCAGTAGGCCTATGCCACACTTTGAAGTCCCCGTTGATAATATCAACGCCCTCTTAAGACACATAGCTTTAATTTTATCTATTTTCCCCGTTCGTTCACAACCCCATAATTCTAAGCCATACAGCATGGTTGCTTCCACAGTCGAAGAATAAACCTGTTCTAGTGTGTTTTGCAATTTTGCAATATTTGTAATCATTTCGCCCGCCGGCTCCTAAGCCATCATTGTTGCATTCTCGATGTGTCTCAGGTTAAATTCCTCTTTTAACTTTATGACTACTTAAATATATACACTAAATAATAAGGGAAATAAAAAAAGCTTAAAACCCATAAAAAATAATAAATAATTTAAAGACAAAGGTAAGAAGCTTTTTCACGCTAAATATATCAACTTATCATACCGCCGGCTCCTAAGCCATCATTGTTGCATTCTCGATGTGTCTCGTCCATTTTTCATTGATTGTCAAAGTCATCCCCAAGTATACAAAGTTATTCACATTTTCTAAATTCACACTACGGTATATCCAACTTTCCCTCCCGCTGTATACCGAACCGTTTTTAAAAGTCATGGCTTTAGTTTTGTTAACGTTAACAGTAAGTCCCCAAGTCGTACAGTATGTCAATAGTAAATCTAAACCCTTCTGCATGTCATCTACTTTCGTGGAAAAGAGGTACAAGTCGTCTGCATATATTAGAACAGGAATATTTCGCCCACCCACCTTTGGAGCATCGATTCCCTCTACATCCAGCATCAAAGCTACATCGTCTACAAATAAGTTAAATAACAATGGTGACAGTACGCATCCCTGTTTTACACCCTTAACTGCCCTTATATTTTCAGAAACTTGGTCCCTTCCATATTTAACTCAGATTTACACTTTTTTATAAATTCCCATTAGCGTCCTAATCATAATTCCCGATACCCCTAGTTGCCATAATTTCTGCCATAGAGCATTGAGTTCAACAGAGTCAAAGACTTTTTTTTAGATCTGTAAAAGTACAGTGTAACCTGCCTCGTTTGACACTCAAACATCTGTTAATTGCAGTTCTCAGGACAAAGAGATTGTCCACCGTCCCAAGCCGAAGGGTGCCTTGGTATTGTGAAATTTTGTTATTTTCATTTACCCAATTTTTTTAGCCTGATATAGAGCACTGTGCAATACATTTTTGCAGACACCGGAAGAAGAGAGAGACACCGCGGTAATTGTCCGGATTGTTAACTCCGCCCTTAACCTTGTAAATAGAATTCAGTATTGATGTGGATTATTCATCTGGAAAGCTTCCTTTTTCAAAAATTTTGTTAAAAATACCTACTATTTACCCTGTCCATTTATCAAATTTCAAGGCTTCTCTATAGAACTCGGCTGGTATACCGTCTAGACCAGGAGCTTTTCGATTTTTCATGGATCGAATCGCATCCCCCACTTCTCTTTTTGTTATCTCCGATTCTAGCATTGATACGCCATGCTCAACTAATTATATACGCGGTCCTTCCCAGTTCCCCCCTCCGGTAAGCACACTTTCGAAATGAAATACCCATGTTTCTGGAAAAATCTGATTTATTTTTTACGATATTTAATTTCCCTAACTACTTTCAAAATTTTGGTAACATCCCGTCCCTTCATAGCCTGATTAATTCTCTCAA
This sequence comes from Diploptera punctata, assembly GCA_030220185.1. NCBI lineage: Eukaryota > Metazoa > Arthropoda > Insecta > Blattodea > Blaberidae > Diploptera > Diploptera punctata. The sequence goes on along the minus strand of JASPKZ010006453.1, from coordinate 142,465 downwards.
AGATTTTTCTCTCCTAATTCCTTGGTTCTAGCCGTTATCTCTTTATATCGTCTCCTCATCTCTATGTACACCCGTCGTTTGAAGTCGTCACCCTCCTTTCTGAACCTCACTATAGTCGTCTCCGCTCGTCTTTCTCCTTCACTACATGCATTATCGTACCAATCTCTATATTGTTTTTGCCCTGATTTTCCTGTAATCTGCATATTTTTTCCCCTTTGCACATTAGTAATCTTAATTTTTCACCTCTTCCTCCACATCGCCTATTACCTCCGGTATCGAATAATCTAGTTTGTTAAATAGCTCCTGTGCCTTATCTTCTCTCCAGAAGAACCGCCTAACAGTTCTAGCGTCTCCCCTCCTTCCCGTACTAAAGCTCCCCACTTCCCTTTCCTCTTCTTCAAATTATCTTAATACATAAAAATTTCGTGTCACTTTTTTGTCCGCGATGGAATCCTAAACTACTGAACTGATTTTAATAAAATTTTGCACACTGTGTTCAGTTTGATCCAACTTGAGACTCTGGGTAGTTTACAGCTACATTTATAGTCACATTATTTTTTTATTGCAAAGTATTTGTTTATCATTTAACAAAGAGTTATAATTATCTGTGAGTTCCATACGATTCTAACAGATGACGGTATAATTATCTGTGAGTTCCATACGATTCTAACGGATGGCGGTGTAAGGTAATTTGGTAAGGTAATTGGTTTATTATTTAACAAAGAGAGATCCAGATGGCTGTGCTTTTTGTTGCAACCGCAAATTTCAATTGAATTACAAATATTGATTATTTCATAATTTAAGTGTGTTCAGCGTTCATTTTATTAATTTCGTGTGTAAGTATTAGTTTTAAGTAATCTGGCTGAAAGACAGAAACTTAATTTAAATTTTTAACGTATACTTTAGCCACAGCAACGCGTGGCCGGGACTTCTAGTAAATTCTAAATTAAAATTAAAAATTGGATTTCGATAGGTGAGTGATGCGTTTCGATTCTGTCCGCTACTTTAAAAGCTGCAATCCTAGAAATAAGTCTCTGAGCAGAGCATAATCTACGACACTTCCTACATTACCGTTTATGAATGTAAGATCCCCTTCCACATTTTCTCCATATTATCCGTTTAGTATTTCTATGTTATAAATGTCGCAAAACGTCAGAAGTTCTTTTCCATACGTATTAATAACCCTATCCTTTCTCGCCTGAAAGCCCTTTCTTAAATCTTCCTCTCCTTCTTTCGCTCCTAAAGTTAAATTTTCTCCCCCAGTTCTACCATTATACCGAGTGAAAACATAAACAAAGATCCCCGATTTTTACATAAATACACGTGACACCCTCTATTTGAACATGCACATTTTCAACTTGTCTAAATGTATTATTTCTTAACATTGTTAATATCCCTCCCGGATACCTTCCTCTCCTTTGTTTACTATACCTCCCTTAATAATATAATTAAATCCATCAAGTTCAATATGATCTTTGTCCCCCATCCAAGTTTCCATAAATTAAATTAAACTAAAACATTTAACAAAACCAATGAATATGTTGGAAGACATTCGTTTTTTCAAGCTTTCAATATTCAATACAGCAATTCTGAGAGGCGGGTTTGTCCTCTATGTTCTAATGGTTTTCTTTAACTGCTACTAGCGACCCTTCTGTATTTTATTTGCAAGTATTTCTGACATTCTGCTTCTCAATTGTAGCCCCGGGCTTACCTCCCTCACACTGCTATCTTCTGTCCTCTTCTCTGCAGAGTTGTCAGTTCTCTCACACTCCACTCGTTCCCGTGTTCTCTCAGATGTCGTTCCCGTGACTCACCTCATTCCCTTGTTGTTTTATTGAGGGTCGAACTCTGCATTTCAGAGTTTGTTTTCTGTTGAGTTGTCCCTGCCGTTTTCCTCGTGGATACTTGACATCTTCTCCAGCTCCCGTCGAGCCCTCACCCGTCCGTTTATTACAAGTTTATCAAAACGGATGGACACCTGAGTTCCTTGCTTCCTTGCGTCCACTAAATGTCGTTTCAGGAATGTTTGTTCCTCTCTCACTCCACGGCTGTGGTCTTCACTCACTCCCTTTCAGTGCCCCGTAGATACGTTGCCGCCCTTATGATTTCTTCTTTATCCCTATAATGTGCTAACTTGCACTCTATAGGCCTGGGGTACCGCCCGCGACCCACTCTATGAGCGCGCTCGATGCTTCTATCTAGCAGAACTATTTCAGTTAGCTTGAGGACATGCCTGGTTATAATTGCCGTAGTGTCCCATGACTCGTTCTCCTCTTCCCCCACACTATATAACACAATATTATTCCTTCTAGATTGATTTTCTAGATAGTCAATTTTTTTCTTCCTGCCACCTACTTTTGTTTTAAATACTGCTCCAGGCTAACTCCATTTCTTGAACCCTCTCCACAACAGATTTTACCATAGACACCATGTTCTCCGTCTTTCGGAATCCCTGGGCCATCTCTCTCCTCATCTCTTCCAGCATTTTCTTCATTTCCTGCATTTTTTACAAGTTGACAACATCACACTGTTCTCGAGAGCTAGAAACACGTCCGCACACTACCACGTATAATAATCCAAGAGAAAACCTAAATGAAAATGGACTGAAAATTGACAAAACCGAAAAATGCAGAATAAAACGTAATATTTTATAAGGATAACTAATAAATAACTAACTCACAGGCACTATGGAACCCGTAGGTTCATAGACGCATGAACATAAGCTCTCCATAGATCCCTTTCTTGAGCTAATGTTTCCAATAATCCCCTGTACAATATACTTCTCTCAAATTATGGCAATGTAATTTTTCAACCTCATTCATGGCCTGCCCACTGGGCATTTTCCTTCTGGTTTTCCTGCACGGAGTTTCCATGCCCCGTTTTCGTTCCCGATTCGTTCCGCATGTCCTGCCAATCGCAATCTGAGACTTAAATGATCTAATTATATCACGTTTCTCATAGAGATAATGTAGCACACTGTTACGTAGTATTCTCCATTCGCGTGTCTGGTCACCTCTCTTTGGTCAAAAATAAGGAGAACTAATCAAAAGAAAAAAAAATGTATATATATGCGTGTGTGTGTGTGTGTGTGTGTGTGTGTGTGTGTATAAACAACTGCTTATTCTTAGAAGTTTTTCGATTATAACGTCCTAAGTCTTAGCTTATTAAAATATGTACTTCTTAAGAGTGAAGTAACCCTTACAAAATCACATTAGATCGGTTACGGACTATTCAAATCTGTACACTATAGACTCAGAACTTAACGGATATCCTGGAAGGTAAATTTTAATGATTCGAGCGCCTGGAACACACCAATGTGACAGATTACGGGTTTAAGTAAATATGTTACAAACATAAACTAATGGTAAATCTTGCCGTTGTGTATACCCCCATGAAACTAATATAAAAGGGATTTACTTATTCATGACCGGTCAAATTCCGTGTCTAAGGATGTACATTCAACATGATGATGATAATAATAATAATAATAATAATAATAATAATAATAATAATAATAATAATAATAATAATAATAATAATAATAATCAGCTATTTATGCATCTTAATTCTGAATTTCAACACACGAGCTATGATATACTAAATTACAAAATTCAAAAAATAAATTGACAAAAAACAATAATATTAAACAGATAAGGAAATTACAATTAAGGATTTCCTTGAATTTAGAATTATGTAAAAAGTGGAGGATAAATTATAAAAAAGGTACACCCGATATCTACAAAAAACTGTAGAAGAATATTATTTAAAAATACACGTTATAAAATGCTGAATATACTTATATCTCGATGAGTGTATGCCATATGTCGACATTTGCACCCTTATGCTGTGCAGATTTTTATATATTTTTTAAATGTAATTTGATAGCTCAGTCACTGATGACGTCCTTTGTGACTCAACAGAATCCGAGATCCATATCAGAATCCATGACCAAATGACAAAAACTAAATTTAATGATCAAGCTATAACCTTCTCTGTCACTCACTTTTTTTAATAATCAGACGCTGCATGGTTCACGGGGCATAGAAGATAGATAAATATACTTTTGCATGTGCCACCCTATTCGTTCTTTCCTTCTGAAACAATTTTAATATAGAATAACATATTACCACACTAAATTAAAGTACATTGCGTTCCGCCACAATTACATGATCCTAATATATTTGCTTCCCAATTATTTCAATTCGGTTGGATGGGGTATTTTAAATCTCCTTTTTCGATCTGGGTGAGTTTTCTATTATCTTAGGCTATCCTTTGCTGTCTGCAGCAGCGACTTCTGTATTTCGTTAACAAGTACAGAAAACGCGTCACTGTAACTTATTTAGTTATTGAGATTTTTTGCTTCTTTCGTCAAGAATTTAAAAGTGACGTGGAGGTATAATTTGTACAGAAGGAAGAAGGGTGAAATAATAGAGAATTTAAATTAGCAGGTTGTGAATTTCAAGTATAATATGCAAATATAAAATTTTATTTCATGATAAATAAATAAATAAATAAAAATAAATGAATAATTAACAGTAGAAAGATACATGTTACCCTAAAAGCCGTATATCCAGATTCAAATGGTTTAACAGTTTTGCTACACCATATACATTTTATTTTGATTAAAAATGAAATTCGGAATTAATAATAATCCTTCACTATTTTTATCATAAATAATGCCACGAGTGATTTCCAAATTATCGATAAATTCACGACTCACGAAGTGGGGGAGTGAATTTATCTAAAGAATTTGGAAATCAAAAGTGGCATTTGTTAGGACTATTTAACAAATAAAATTAATCTGATTACTCAAAATAATTATTTAAATATCCATCCATAGTAATTCTGCCCGAAGGCAGGTCCTTCATTGCAATCATAGCATTTTCATGCTATTCTTGCACCTTTACTAGGGAAATGTAGGTGTGGCTTCCCGTTGCTTTCCACACCGGTGAAGGATGATGATGATAATTATAAGGATGATGATTATGGATATATGATTTCGGGGACCCTTTGGGCCTTAAAGGTTTCCTGACATTTCTCTTACAGGCGAGGAAAAGCCCAATAAAAACCTCGAGACCACAGCGAGTTATTTTAAAATATGTATATATTTAATGTAAACGGCGATGTTTGAAAACAAATGAGAAACGTTTGTTATGTTTCATTGTTCATCACTGCAACCAATCATATTATTTATTGCCAAATGATCGCAATATTGTAAGAATGCATCCTAGTGGAGAAAAAATGAACCAACATTATAGGTTATTAATTAATTTGCAATGTTCTATGATGTAAATATGCCAATTATATTTTTCTGGAACGTGAATTCCTGGGAAATAATACGTTTAAGAATGTGCGAACAGTGGTTTCTTTTTCTTTTGTGGTATAATGAATTGCTACAAATGTTTTTATATTATCTCCCACGAACACTATCTGGTTACAATCGTGCACTATATATACAATCTGATAACCACATGCATTCTAGAATTCTTACATCTTAATATATAAATTGTTGTGTTGAACGTATTTCTTAGAGAGTCAGTCACTGCAAAATAATGGTCAGACCTATTCAGAACGTTAGAAAGTTCCGATTGAGGGTTTTCTCCACTTTTCAGCGGTTGCCCTTTTACCAGCCGGCTGCTGGCCCTTCACATCCACATGTGTCAATCACAGAGGTAGATGATCAACAGCCAGTATAGGGGTGACATGTGGTTAGCATGTCGAGTCCCCCAGCCGTTATAGCTGGTTCCTCAACCTGGAGCCGCTACTTATTTTAGCTACCCAATTGCCTCACGATGCTGGGTGGGCACCGGTCCCATACTGGCCGAAATACCATGAGAAAATTTCTTCCCCCATCGAACCAGCGCAAGTCCCGTAGCTTTGCGCCAAGGCTTCCTACCTTAACCGCTCGGCTACGGCGAAAGGAGGAGCTTGAATTTAAAGTGATAAAATCAAATTGATAAAATCGAGGTAAAAAAATACTGTGATTGGTTGTAAAACAAAATTCATTGAAATGTGTTTGGTCATTGACTCTCATTTGGGGCATGAGTTAACTTGTCACTTTAAATGGACTTTAATTCAAGATTACTTGGAATAACTTGACCAGCATATACTGTATGAATATTAATAATATTGTACTATGCAGCGCAATGTTTGAACTGGGTCAACGTGAGTCGATATAACGAAAATGCCATAGCGTTCAATAAAACTGTCCACCTTTAATATGTTACACGTTTACTAATTTCAATGACTCATATGAAACGAAGGCCTTTATAAGGAGTTATGCCAGTTGGTAGAAAATGAGCCCGGATAAAAGTCTGCAAACATAGAGGAATGTCATTTGGAGATAATATTTTTTTAAATCTCCAAGATGTACAGTTTAGCTCTACAATTTCAACACATGTGAGGCAATAAAGCGCACAGCATACACTGAAAAAAGTAGCATCCAACTTAAATTGTAGGTTAAAACCGTGTGTTTATGAGTATGTGTCAAATATACGAGAGGGGAAATGGAGAGTACAAGATGAAATTTTTAAGTTTTGTAAGTAGATACTCTTACAGAGTTACACGTTTCTAATATTATAATTAAATTAAATTAAAAATTAAAAATCTAGACTCAATTTACATTAAAAAAACAAAATAAAGTGAATGTTAATATTAATGTATTGTTTAAGAATTTTGAAAAATCCATATAAAAAAGGAACATATGTTTTATTTAGTCTGATATTTGCATTATTCAAAGTGTACCTATAGGCTTATTACTTTTAAGTAATTCATCCACATTATTATATTAAATTCCTAGCTAATACCCGGCGTGCGCGCTACGCCTAAATAAATGAAAATTAATGTGCTTTTAAGTGTAAGGAAAAATAATTATATTTTTTAGATACTCCGTGCTGATTACCCGGCTTTGCCCGGAAAATCTACTTATCCCGATCTTCTCGACGTAAATGAACTGAAATACGAAAATTGACGAGTTTTATGTTTAGTTAAATAAGTGAAATAAAAAAATAATTATAAATGTATATCGTAATTATTTTAAAATTTCCCGTGCTGATTACCCGGTGTTGCCCTGGAATCTACTACTTATCTCGATCTTCTTCGCATAAATGAGCTAAAAGACAAAATTCGTTGTGAGTTATCCGTATAAGAATACCCGCCATACGCTGCTATGCTTGCACCCGGAATCTACGTACTTGTCTCGATTTTCTTGACATAAATGAAAGATAAAAATGGTTATTGTGAGTTTATCCGTAAGAGATAAACAAACATATGCTGTCGCGGACTTTTTTTGTAGAGATTTTGAGATATTCAATTCTGTGTACATTAATGTTGTGTATTTGTTTTGGTTTAGGCAGCGAAAGCCATTTCAGCGTCCAAAGAGCTACATTTTTCGCGTTTTCCACTACAAAGGGCGATTTCAAGTGTGTAGGAGTTGAGTATCACAACTCTCTAATTACGTATGTTCATCCCGGGAATCTCCTGAACATTTTGCAAAAGGCCCCATCACAATCGGATGAACGGTATGGCCGCGCATAAACTACGAACAAGCAAACAAACAAACAAACAAACAAACAAACAAACATACATTCATATATGTATATATATATATATATATATATATATATATATATATATATATATATATTAGATTATTACACCAGATAAAACTTTGATGGTTTGTAAGTGAATGCTGCTATCAAAACTTTGCACGAAAAATAAATTACTTTATTATCTACATATTGCACCGTCTTGAAATCGCCTATATTGATCGGCTTTAATTAGTTTAGTTTACTCTTGCTCAATATTATATCACAGATACGATTATAGCTGAATGTAAACAAGGAATAAATAGAGAACCGATAAACATAACTATTTAATCTTAACCGAGATTCTGTGCGCTGGGCCCGAGTTATTACGCAGACTTGCTTTATTTCGTAAACTGCTAGTATATAATAAACAATACTTTGAACTATACTTATTGTACTTAGCGAGGTATTTAAGAAAACCATGAGAGAGGAGATCATAGGAATCTAAATACTTAATGCTTGCAATAAATAATTAATCACAAGGATTGACTAAAAAATGAGATTTAATGAAATTAGTCATATAAGTTAATTTAACAAAATAACGGCTATAACGAAAAATTATCAAAACAACGATGAAGGTTAACATAATCAATAATAGTAACTTTCTCCTTTAACAGTAATAGTAATAATTAGGTCTTTCATACTAGAGAACATTTGTACTATATACACTCACAGAAAAACAATATTTAACTCTTAGTTTCTGTAAATCCTTAAAAAAACATGACTAACAAAATCTTGAGGCAATGGCGACATTGCCGCAACTAAACAGTTCCACTTTTGAAGAAAGTCTCTTCCTTTCTCAGGAAGAGTTCCAGTCTATTACGAAGCCAGAATTCGTCTCCTTCCACTGTTTCGTGTCGCCGAGGACGTACCTCCTCTTTCGCGAAGTTCGTGCGCACAGGGGAGTGGGAAAAAGGTTGAGTTCGGAAAGTATAGGACACGAAAGGAAAGGATCGGAGGAACACAGACGTAACAAGTCTCCACAGACATCGGGGCAACACAAAATTTCCAAAAATTACACATACACGGTACAATATGAAGGGCGTAGGGCAATAACATGATAAGCCACATTCTGTTACGAAATGCCATTCAATACAATAGTAGTAATTAAATGTATTGAAATATCCATAAAATCATTTGTAAGTGCGCCAGTGATGAGTTAAAACATATAGACACACAATGCATTAACAACAGTACTGCCCACTTAGTACTCATATATTTTTGAAAAATTAAAATCCTTATATCTCAGAAAGAACAATATGTGGCTTATCATGTTATTGCCCTATGCCCTTCATATATATAAAAACTAATGTCTGTCTGCCTGTTTGTCCTTTATGCATTACTACATCATTCATCCGATTTTTTAATAAATTGTATATAGCCTACCTTTTTTCTTTTGTATTTTTACACTCCATCTTCCTCAATATTTCTTTATTATTTCATGTATCTTATTCTCGTGAGGCTTGTATCTGTTAAGAGATACAACAAAGGTCTTGAAGATGAAATAATAATTTCGAAAAGCTTCACAAGAATAAGATAATGCATTCAACAATAAAGAAATATTGAGGAATACGGAGTGTAAAAATACAAAAGAAAAAAGGTATATAAATTTATAATAATAATAATATAGCCTCAATGGTGTAAAATAATTAAAACAATTAGTTTGATAAGTATAGATTCATCCGATTGTGATGGTTTCAGGCTATAAGAGTTGTAATACGCAACTCCGTCACCCTTAAAAATCACCTTTGTAGTAAAAACGTGTTTTTCGTAATTTTTTGGACACTTAAATGACTTATGCTGCTTTAACCATAATATATAGGCCTACACCAAATTAATATACACAGAATTGAATATCTCAAAAATCTACAAATGAATCCGCATCAGCACATATCTATCTTTTACGGATAACTCAATAATAACCATTTTTATCTTTCAGCTCACTGATGCCAAGAAGATCGGAATGACTAGATTTCTGGGTAAGCGTAGCGTCGCACGGCGGGTATTCTTTCACGGATAACTCTCAATAACCATTGTCTTTCAGTTCATTTATGCCAATAAGATCGGAATAAGTATATTCCCGGGCAACGCCGGGGTGATCAGTACGGGGTAGCTAAAAAGAATTACGTTTTAAATGTATAATTATTTTTCTTTTTACTTATTCGAATAAACATAGGAGCACATTCAATTTACTTAGGCGTAGCAGCGCACGCCGGGTATTAGCTAGACAATTAATAGAGAAGATATTTGTAACGGAAATTAAAATTTATAGGATTGAAGTTAAATTAATCTTATTGTTATGAACTATATCAAGTTTTTAAAAAATAGTTAAAATTGTCAGTTTCCCAGTAAAATATAACTTAAAAAATCTAACTGACCGAAATTCAACCATAATAAATTATAGATAAAAATGACAAGTATAATGTTATTTTAGTTAGTGTTTAAATTAAAATATTACTGCTTATGCTAACGGAAATGAGACCTCACCAAAAACCTACTTTAGACAAAAAGAACAAATATAAGGACAGTGTGAGTTATATTGATTCGTTAACTTTTTAAGTTTTAGAGCGACGTGTGTAAATGTGAAGTTAACTCAAATGTAAGAGTTAAAATATTAATATTGACAACAGGAAAAACAATTTCAAGATTACTTCAGCGCATATCGTTTGTTACTATCGTTGTCTTGGTTATAATGATATAGGAGATGATTTAAAAATATTAACACCAGAGAGGGATGTATGAAGAGCTTAAATCCGCGCGGATTGAACCTATAGGTTCGATAGAGCCAGCGAGTTAGTTAGCTAGTTAGTTGGATGTGCTTACAATGGAATATTTGATTGTTTATTCGAGCGAAATCTTGATTGTTTAGTAAAAATTAGTTTTTACTTTTTTTCTCTTTTTTAAACGCTTCATGTAAATATTTAGGTACGAAGGAATTTTTCTTCATTTAAAAAGCAACAAGTGTTTATTTAATGTAATCAATATTTACACATATCTTTCCTATGTATTATTATGTCGTAGGAACTTTCAAAAGACATGTAAATGAAATTATTCATTATTTCTCCTTTATCTTTAAACTAAAATTATAACATGAAACTTTTCCCACATTCTCTTCATTTAGGAATAAAATTGATGTAAATCCCTGGATTCCATAAATGCATTGAAATGTTGTTAGAACTCAAATCCCTGCCATATGCTTGTTTCCACATGAATGAATTCGTTACCATTCTTTAAACAAAAACATTCAATTATTCATAGTTTTATCATTGAAAAATCAATGTTACCAATTTCACAAAAGTTGTACAGTTCCTAGTGTAATTCTGTGAGAAATTGAAACCGAGTTTATTCGATGTAATAAAACGAAATCAATGGGATGAGATTTTGGTAAATGTTAAATTGTGTACAATACTAGAGCAGAATGACATCAAACTCTTAGAGAATATAGGATTTGAAGTTCTCAAAGACTCTCTAAGAATTTTGTACAATCACACAGAGTTAATTAATGAAGGATACAGTGGCACAATTTCTATGTGATGGCATAAAATCGGTTGTAAATTGGAATAGATACCCCGAAAAGAGATATAACCCACAAAAATTCGAAAGTTGAGTTTACAGTGTGTTAGTGATCTATCCGGAGAGCATCACGGTATTGTGAATGTAAAATTATCCCTACTCTCTTCCAGACCTGTTTTATTTATTGTTTAAAAGTTGGCTTTCAAGCGCATAGTGATTTGTATGCAACAAAATGGCGGAAGAAATTATTCAAACCATTAATACCAGTGCAGGAAAACAATTATTGCACATGTGCAAATACATTCCACCACAGTTCCGTGAATTCTAATCAGTATCTTAGAAACGTTTAGTGAAAATAAGAAAGACACAAAGAATGTAACGAAATAATATTAAATGGAAAATAAATACTGAAAACTGATTACATTAGAAATTTTCCTAATTGAATCAGTGTTCAATAGGCCTATATATTTTCTATTTCTTATTATAGCATTTTTAGTTAAATATGTGTTAGATAATTTATCCACTCTATTGAGATAGATCCCTTTTGCACTCAATTCTGTATTAAAGTGTTAATATTAAGTTATTAGCGTGTTAATTTGTATTCAAATTGGCTGCATATGATTCCAGTAGGACGAGAGATTAAAATGTATATGATATAATAAAGGTAATAGCCTCAAAATGAACATTATACGTTCCCCCCCCCCAACAAGTTGTAGCTTTTTTCAGGGCAAGTTTCAATTCCAGAAGTTAATAAAATGGGTATGTTTAATAATATTAATAATATAACATTTATTGAATTCACAAAAAATCAGCGACCTAATTTTATTCAGGTTTCAACAAAGCGGAATTTTACAAATAATGGCAAATAATCATACATTTACCTGTGTAGTGATTAGATCATCACATACATTTCAAAAATGTTTTAATCTAGTTTACACATATTTTATGAGCCTATTTAACTCTTGCCCCAAATGGGAGTCGAAACCCAATCACATTTCAATGATTTTTATATACAACTAATCATAGTCGTGTTTCGCCTCGAATTTATCAACTAAAGTTTATCATAATAAAGAAAGCACCTCCTTTTTAACATTGCGAATAGGTCATAGCATTATTTTGTAGTGACTGACTTTCTAGGAAATATGGCTACCAGATTGTATATATAGTGCATAAATGTCAGAAGAAAGCGCATACGAGAGATAATATAACAAATATTTGTAACAATTGATTATACCACAAAAAACAGTGCTTGCACATTCTTAAACGAATTATTTTCCAGGAAATGACGTTGCAGAAAAATATAATTGACATATTTACATCATAGGACATCAAATTAATTAATTCCTATAACGTTGGTTATAAATTTCTCCACTAGGGTGCATTCTTACAACATTGCGATCCTTTGGCAATAAATAATATGATCTGGTTGCAGTGATGAACAAAAGAAGCAAATGAAGCATATCAATCGTTTCTCATTTGTTTTCAAACATCGCCATTTGCATTAAATATATAAATATTTAAAAATAACTCATCATCATCATGAACAAATCCGTTTTAGGCCATGTGGCCTGTACGGTATAGTTAAATAATGAATTGCGAGTAAACAGCTTACTTTTATTCGTTAAATAGTCCTAACAAATGCCACTCATGATTTCCAAATTCTGTAGATAAATTGCAAATCACTCGTGGCGTTACTTATGACAATACATTGATCATCTGAAAACCTAACCTATCATCCCTCATATGAAATAAACCGATCATTGAAAGAACCATAAAAACTTTGTAATTTGACCAAGTAATGCGTTTTAGCTTATTGTAAAGAAGAAGCTTACAAAGGAATACTGTGCATATCTAAATTGTAGACTACTGCTGCATCGAATTTGTATGAAAAGCAATATCGACTGTAACTTTACAAAACAAACCAAAAACTTTTATCTCTTCAGAAATCTTCAAAAGAGTCACACCGACACATTTCAATAGTGAATAAATGTCGAACTAATATTTTAATTAAGCAATTCACTGGAATTAACGAACTCGGATGTTCATGGCCGCACGAATATAAGCTCTCAATACAACCTTATCCTCAGCTATTTTTTTCAAACATCCCCTTTATAATTCAAGTCTCTCAAATCATGAAAAACAATTACTTCATAAGACCAACGTTCAGGTTTCTTCAACACTTGCATTTTTACAATGGAAGATGTCACTCTTTCGCCCGAGGTATTTATTTTAGCCTGGCTTATAGGTTTTGGTAAGGATTATTTGCTGTAGCCGGTATAGCTCACAGGGTCATTTAAGCAGCAAACTTCTCCACAAAGGACAAGATAAAGATACGGGAAGAAGCTTCGAATTACAGACTGTAATTTTTAAGCTTAAACAAATAATATAATAAAATACAGTAAGTAATTTGTTACATTATCACAAAATTGGGAATATATATATTTTAGTAATTAAGAATTGTCGTAGTCGATATTCAAATTTCTTATTGGAACAACATAAGAATCCTATAACGAGCGCAAAGAAATATAAAACTACCGTGGCTTTCACAAGACATGATTTCAAATTTTAGCAAGCGAGAAAATTGGGAAATCCTTTAAATTATATGAGAATTGTGCCATTATTGAAATTGTAACGCTTATCTTATTTTGTTGTATGAATAAAAGTGTGTTAACTTATGGATAGATGCCGGTTAGCAAGCATTTTTACGAATTAAAATATTTGTATATTTATATAGTTCTGTCCACGGCTGTGGTCTCGGGGTTACGTCGCTGTCTCCTATGCAGCGGCCGTGGTTCGATCCCCGGTCGGGAAAAGTTTCATTGGGTGAAGGTTTCATTCAGGATCTTTCCTGACATTTAAGACAAATGCCAAGGGAACTTTAAGGCCCAAACGGTCCCCGAACATCATCTGACCATCATGATCATGATTATCATATTCGCCATGCTTAGCAAGAAAGTGTGAACGGTATATTACGTCTTGTGTTGTCTCGGAGAAGGCTCTGAAATTGAGTTGAAAACTCATTCATGGAGGCCCGCCATGCCCTTCTATTCTCAAAAAAGTATTGTGTGATCCATAGTTAAAAATCCCTCTCCCGACAGGTTGTGCCATTATAAAACCCAGGTGGCGTGTGGCATGTAAATTGTACCTAAAGGGGTGTGAAGTTAAATTAATGGAATGATACACAATTCTTTGATTGATTTAAATAATCTTATTCACTGATCTGTTAAGAACGGTATTTATAAAGATTATTGAGGCAATTATACCGCTATTTAAGTTTATTCCTTATATTATGAATCTTTTTTTCCAAGTAGTAGTGAATTTGTTTGTTTTTGCATGCGGATGGAAACGTATTTTGGAAAAGTCAACTTTTTACTGTAAATGCTCTGTAATATCGAAACTTTTACGTATCTCTTGTGTTGCACACAAGTTTACCAACAGAAGATTTATTGTCTTGTGCTGCATAGCCGTGTTAAGGGAAAGATAAACTGCTGCTCCTTTAAAATAGTAATATTTCAACTGATGTTGTATTTCATTTATGTTATACGACTTTCAAATATGTTTCTTTACATCAAATAATTCAAAACAATTCTATTGACTAAACAGCTGAGACTTTTATCTAAACGTAAAGATATTGAGAATGTATTTTACATCACATGATTGCGGATGACATGCTACACATTCTTTAACCCTTAAATTGACATTCTACCCTATAAGATATATTGTTTTAATTTAGTTAATAATGTTTTTAAAACAGTACGTAGATAGTGGTTAAGGCAGTGCGCTACAAACCGGAAGGTCGAGGGTTCAAGTCCCGGTGGGGTCAGGATTTTTAAACTGATCCTAACCTTCTGGTGGCACCATGGCCCTGGGGCCGACTCAACCTCTAACTGAAATGAGTACCAGATGCTTGTTCTGGGGGTAAAGGCGGCCGTCACTAGGGTTGACAACCCGGCTGTCATCAAATGCCGATCGTCTAGAAAAAGTGGGAGCCTTAACATCCTACAACCTGGGGCACTGAATAAAAAAACAAACGTTTACTTAAAATATTGCTATTACTTGCATGGAACTTAGCAAATGATTGAATATTGTGATTGGCTGAAACTCCTGTTAAATGCTGGTCTTAGAACAACGGTACGAGATAAGGCTTATGTTTTTCTTCACAAGTACCCACACAAACATCTTAATCATGTTCTAGAATATTGTACGTTAACACAGTCCTTGAGTAATGGACATTTAAACAGATTGTTTAAAGAAAAAATGTTCTATGTTTAGAGAGGAGGTGGTATACATCACAATACGAAAGTCAATTTGGGGACTCTTGTATTCTCAGGTATCACAGATTTAATACTATTATGGCACCAGTGTATCTTCTAATGTGAGCTCTCTGACAATAAACAAATCATGTGCGTGCACTGTAAGGTGTCTGCCTGTTAGCAGATCCGGATCTTAAAAAGGCATGTTTCTAAGAATTCTTGATTATCTTATAAGTCATGAACAATATTTGAAAGAAGTTGATATTTATCACATGCTACAATGAAAGAATTTGGTAGGCCTATAGGCTTTTTTATTTATTTATTTTAATTTCTTTCTTTCTCGTTTTCTTTCATTTACACTGTTCTTCCTTTTTGTTTTACCTGTGTTAACCTTTTTATCTTATTGACACATACAAGCACAAGACAGGACACATACTCAGACCCAAGGTGGAGATTTAAAATCCCCTACCTAGGCCGGGAATCGAACCCGGGTCGCCGGAGTGGACGGTAGGGACTCTACCGACTACGCCACGGCCACGGACAGTTTTTTTATACTGGGTTTCCTTATTGTTTTACATTTTTCTTTGTTTGTTTTTACCTGTTTAATTTTCTTTAATTCTCACATAGACACAAGGACAGGATACACACACACACCCAGTCCCAAGGTGGAATTTAAAATCTCCTACCTCGCCAGAAATCGGACCCGGGTCGCCGGAGTGGAAGGTAGGGACTCCACCGACTACGCCACAGCGACGGACTTTGAAGTTATTTACAACTGAGAGAATATTGAACTGCGAAGATACTAACTTTATAATTCATGTATTAGGATTTTTTAAGATCAACTTAAATATTGGAACATCTTTCTTTTTCACACTTCACATAGGCCTCACTTCTTCCTTAATTTAAGACTCTACAAGCTTGGTCTTCTCAACAAGTTCCCTCTACACTTCACATAACGTTCTTGTCTAATTACAATGTTTTTTTCTTTTACTTTCTGCTTTCCCTTTCTTTTACATTGTCTACATTTCTGCTATTCTTTACTTTTTTCACACAAGCGCAAAACACAGATATAATTTCAAAGTGGAGACTTAACATTCTCTACCCCGCCAGTAATCGACCGCGGATCGCAGGAGTGGTGATCCTATCCATCACCAGAGCGATGGATAATAAAAATCCACTGCATCAAGATTCGAGCAGGAGTTATTTACTTCAGTTTTTTTCCTTATCCACTAGATAAAATAATTTCACGGTTTAGATCAAATCCATATAATTACTAAAATATTCACTTTCAAAACTTTAGCTAATTATTTTCGCATTTTTGTCAGGAAAATTGTGTAGGATTTAATTAAAAATTAATTTGATTCATTTGAATCTGCTCAATTTCTTTAAGTATATGGAAAAACACACATTTGTGCCACTATTTCGTAGACTAAGAAATGCCAGAATTCAAATACCAAGAAACAATAATTAAAAACAGGAATGAAGAGCAGAAATAAATTAAATATATACTGAACTCTGGAAACGTGGTATATCATGCACTAAGGGACTCTGGTCATCCCAACACCTCTCAAAATATTAATATAATAATATATAAAACGGTTATTCTTCCTATTATTTGAGATGGAAGCGAAACATAGTCTCTTACTATATGACATGTTCATAATTCCACACATGTTTTAAGAGAGGAGAAACTATTACGAATATCAGAGAATAAAGCAGTTAAGATTTTTTATTGAGTGAAAGAGAGTCATAGAGACTTTAGTGACGAAAATTACACAATAGTGAGCTACGTGATCTTTATGGGAAATCAGATATAATTCTTCTTCTTAAACTTCCAGGTTAGGCTGTAAACCTGTGCGACTCAAAGCATATTCCTCCATGTGGTCATGGAGCGTCCAAAATAAAGTTTACCTCTTGGAACATAATGTAAAGCCTGTTTTGATAGACGAGATGTCTCCATTCGATTTATATGTTGAAACCATTTTAATTTGCTGTCTGTCAATTTAATTGCTAATTCATGTATTTGTTCTCTAATGTCGGTATTGCGGATATGATTTCTTAAAGTGTGCCCTGCTATCCTTCTTTCTGCCTCTTCTATCTTCCTTTCTACGTGACATAATTAGGACATCTAAGTCTCCTGCACTGCATTGGACACGAATAGGAAATAAAATATGACCATGGAAATATCTTATAGGAAAGTCAGAGAGATAGCGCTCAGTAGGTAGGCCAAGAATTATGTGGGAAAATAGTATTGACCATGATTTGAGGAAGGTTGGATATACAGAGAACGATTGAAAAAAAAATGTGATCCAGGTAGGGATGTACAGAGAATTTACGACCAATAACTTCCGGGTTCGATAGTGCCAGTTAATTAATTACTTATTAACTAGACTACCTTTAATTATTAAATAGCTTGTGGTATATTATTATTTTACTTAATGACACTGTTTAGCAGATAAGAACATAGCTTCATAATTGAAGACTATGCGTGAAAGAAAAATAGATTTACTCAAATACCTGTTTTTTTTCGGACTTGAGTTTATTTTACATCTAAATCAAAATCATCATCATCCGGTATCATGGCAGCTGTCGCCGTCTTTCGGAAACCAAACGAATTCCTCTCTGTCTACCCATCCTCTGATATTCATAGCCGCTTGTACCCCTTCTATCCAAGTTTTCTTCGGTCTTCCTCTCTTCCTCCTTTCCATTGCGATCCATTCCATAACAATTTTAGGCAATATTTGTTCTGGAATTGTTTTGACATGGCCATACCACTGTAATCTTTTCTTTTCTATAATGTCTATGATGTCCGGCTCCTGTTGTACACCCATAATTTCCATTATTTCTTTATTTCGTTTTCTATCCATTCTAGATTTTCCAACTGTTTTTCTTAAACATCCATTTATTTTCATTTCCCTGGTAGGAATTTGCTAAACTTCAGCACCATATGTTAAAATGCTCTGAATTATGGTTTGATGTATTTGTAATTTTCTAAATAATTGGATTAATCGATCATAAATATATGTTAAAATGGAAGCCTATTATCTTCCTTTTCCTTTCCGAAGAATCCCATACTTAGGATTGTTAAGCCCTCAAAAATGAAATTCATTCAGCCCACCAGGTTTGAATCCGTGAATCTTGAAATCAGAGGTGTGAATATTAACCACTAGTCCACCAGGACGGATTATAATAAATAGGTTACTTACCTACCAGACCTATTCTTATAAATATCTAGGTCTCTAGTTACGATTTTAATGTCCCTGCCCTATATAGATTTCTGTTATTGCAAGCACCATTTTTTGCAGTTTTTTTTTTTTGCAAATGCATATAATCTATTCCGAGTCCTTATTGAACGTTTCTGAACAAACTTGTTTTTATATGATTGTGTTGTTGAGCTCACGTCATACCCGAAAGATGGATAACTCCTTATAGACTACCCACGACTGCTTATTTAATATATTATCAGTTACCTTCCATACCCGATCCGTCATCTAAGGACGATGCCATGGTGAAAGAAACGACATCACTTGGAAATTGAAATATATTTATTACTGTTATCATTATTAGATTCCACCGCTGTGGTCTCAGGGTAGCGTCGCTGTCTCCTACGCAGGGGTCCAGGGTTCGATCCCCGGTCGGAACAATTTTCCTGGGTGATTTTTTTGGGGTTTTTCCTCGCCTGTAAGACAAATATCAGGAAACTTTAAGACCCAAACGGTCCCCGAACATCATCTGGCCATTATAAAAACAATAACTCCTGGCGCGACAGGCCTACAAGGCCCATAGCCTACCCTCCGGCTGGTAGTCTCATATCCACATGTGTCAATCTCAGATGTAGATGATAATCAGCTAGTGTAGGGGTGACATGTGGTCAGCATGTCGAGTCCCCCAGCCGTTATAGCTGGTTTTCTCAACCTGGAGCCGCTACTTATTGTAGCTACCCAAATGCATCATGATGCTGGGTGAGCACCGATCCCATACTGGCCGAAATACCATGAGAAAATTTCTTCCCCCATGGAGACTCGAACCAGCGCAAGTCCCATAGCTCTGCGCCAAGGCTTCCTGCCTTAACCACTCGGCTACGACGCGGGACAGTGGCCATTATAATCATCATTATTATATTCTCCATGTTTATTATGGATATGTGTGTATATGTGTGTGTGTGTGTGTGTGTGTGTGTGTGTATGTGTGTGTGTGTGTGTGTGTTTGTGTTTGTGTGTGTGAATGATGAGTTTCGTCTTAATGTTGTATTGTCTCGGAGGAGGCCCTGACATTGAGCTGATCACTCATCAGGGCGGCCCTTCATGTCCTTGTGTAGTAAAAAAAGTATGTTTGTGATCAATAGTTAAAATCCCTCTCCCTACCGGTCGTGTCACTAAGGTCCGGGTGACGTGTGGCACATATAAGTACCTATAAGATGAGAGGTTAAACTGAGTTAATGGAATGTTGTTGTTATTATTATTATTATTACTATTATTATTATTATTATTACTATTATTATTATTATTATTATTATTATTATTATTTTAAATAACTTGGGCTATACTATGCATATTTGACTAAGTCCACAACATCGATTTGGATGCTTATGACAATATATAAACAAAATACGGATTGATATACGACACAGCGGAACGTTTACCTCCAGCATAGCAGCACTGTTGCTGAGTCCCACTGACGTAAATACGAGTACTAACTATGTATATTCAGGAATATAATGAACCATATAAGATCTCTCAGAATTAATTAGCTTGGACATTTGATAAGAATGAATATGATCAGAGACTGGACAAGAAGC
Source organism: Diploptera punctata (assembly GCA_030220185.1). Lineage (NCBI taxonomy): Eukaryota > Metazoa > Arthropoda > Insecta > Blattodea > Blaberidae > Diploptera > Diploptera punctata. The sequence continues at coordinate 122,315 of JASPKZ010006453.1, read as the reverse complement.
TCTATAAATGGAAACCTATAGGAGGCAGAGCAGTTGAAAGACCGAAGATCAGATGGAGATTGACACAACGAACGATCTAAAGAAAATGAAAGTGACTAATTTATACATCTCAAGAAACAGATTGGCATGGAGGAGGATTTTTGAGAAGGCCAAAACTTTCATTTTTGAAGTTGTCGGCGCGTTAGGATGATGATGATGGGTCAGGAACAAATATCAATTGAAGCACTTACCCAGTTTACTTAACGTAAAAGCTGTTCCACACCCACGTTCACAGACTGATGTGAAGCGAGTGTACGCGGGATGACACGGCTTTAATTAGCAAACCATAATAATAATATAATATAATAATAATACTTTATTTATTCTGGCAGAGTTAAGGCCATAAGGCCCTCTCTTCCACTCAACCAGCACAAATACAAATAAATATTCAACAAATATAGATATACACTATACTAATTATAAACAGTTAAAGATACAATAAATTTAGCAATGTAAATGTCATGTACAAACAACATCATCCAGAAACGAAGCAGGTCATTGTTACGCTGTGTCGGATATTACAGAGAGTTTGACTTTATTGTGAATACAAATAAAAATAAAAACAAATACAAGGATTTTCAAGTTAAAGTTGAGTGGCACTGTAGTAGAGAGACTAATTCTGTTACAGATTAGAAGAATAAACCACGATAGGAATAGCAGTTAACGAGGAATTTGCGTACAGAGTAACAGTACTCACGCTATCGTTGCAGGTCGTTTACCGCAATGGGCTCTACAATATAAAATCCCCCATTTCGTGTTTTGCTTTTCGTTAAATCTAGGTTACATTAAATACTGCATTAGCTGAACGGATATAATAATATTTAGGAGAAACTTTGCTACGGCAAACGACTTGAGATTGTGGTGGTAAGCAAAACCTTGACCTGGGATGACGTGACATGTCGTGACCTGACTACAGCATGCAGATTATTACTAGTTAGCGTGCCCACTCACTGCGTGCAACAATGGTACACGTCACAAACATAATTGTAATAACTATTAAATGTTCTGGAAATGCGTGCTATTGTGCATTACAGAGACTCATGACGTCTCAACTCCTTTCAGAAAACGTTCAACTGAAAATGTATAAAACTATTATTCTATCAGTTATATTATATGAATGCGAAACATGGACTCTCACTTTAAGGGAAGAGAGGAGATTACGAATATTTGAGAATAAAGTTCTTAGAAAAAATTTTAGACTAAAGAGAGATGAGCAGACGGTTGAATGGAGAAGACTTACATAACAGTGAACTATATGGTCTTTATAGGAAGCAGATATAATAAGAAAGTTAAGTTTCTTAGACTGCGATGGGCAGGACATATGGCACAGATGGGGAATAAAGGATGTGCATGGAAGCTTCTTGTAGGAAAACCAGAGAGAAACTGTCCAGTTGGTAGACCAAGAGTGGAGTAAGAGAATAACATTAACTATTATTTGAGAGAAATAGATTATGCAGGGAAAATATTAGCTCCGGATAGGGATGTATGGAGTGCCTATGTCCGTGCGGCCATAAAACTATAAGTTCGATAGTGCCAGTGAGTTAGTTAGTAATTAATATTAAATGTTAAACTATTTAAATAAGTACCTGATATATCACTCGTCCCCAACTAAAATTATAATGTTTAAATAATTGACAAAGTTTTTTAAACAGAAATTTGATTTTTTTGAGGGCGGCTGATATACCAGGCACTTATTTTAATACTTTTAATACATTTTATTACATAACCGCAACGGTGATTTACGTTGAATTTTAGAAGTACTGATAGGCCTACTATTACAGATACAACTTTTATAAAGTAAATTGGGAATATAACAACTTTGTACATCAACTTGTCCACCGCTGTGGTATCGAGGTAGCGTGTTTGCCTTGTCAATGCAGCTGGCCCGGGTTCGATCCCCAGTCGGGGCAGTTTTCTGGGTGATGTTTTTATCGGTGTTTTTCCTCACTTGTAAGACAAATGTCAGGAAAACTTTAAGGCCTAAACGGTCCCCGAAATCATATGGCCATCATCATCATCCTTCACCGGTGTGGAAAGCAACGGGAAACTACCACAACTACACAATTCCCCCTAGTAAAGCTGCAAGCTTAGCGTGAACATGATATGATTGCAGTGAAGGACCTGCCTTCGGGCAGAATTACTATGGATGGATACATCAACTAGCCTATATGTAGGCTTCAAAAAGGCATACGATTCAGTTAAGAGCAAGATGTTTTTTACTAGGCTGTTGGTCTTCGGATTGCCTAAAAAGTTAGACATTCGAATGTGTCTAAATGACACAACAATAGGGTCCGTGTAGGCAAACAATTTTCAGGTACTTTTGTAATTCACAGTGGGTTAAAACAAGGAGACGCAATATCTCCTCTACTAAGAAAAACTAAAGTCCCATGGCGCGACAGTCCTAGAAGGCCCTTGGACTACCAGCCGACTGCTGGCCTCACATCAATATGCGTTAATCACAGAGGTAGACGATCACCCATCCAGTTTAAGAGTAACATGTGGTCAAAATATCGGGTCCCCAGCCGTTATAAGATTTTTTTAAAACCTGGAGCCTCTACTTATTGTAACTGACCAGCCTCATGGGTTAGCGGTCAGAGTTTCTGACTACTGTTCATGAGGTCCCGGGTTCGATTCCCGGTCAAATCATTGGAATTTTTCCTTAAAGGGAATTATTTTCTGTGGTTGCCCATGGTCTCCTGGCGCTTCATTATCATTTATCACCCATCATACCATCGGTGTAACGTAACTCGGCCTTCCAGGTGTCCCAACCTAAGAAATGGATTAAAATTCTGCCAATGCTATGGGGAGAAAGCCAGAATGTCATAAAAGACAACCTGGTGGCATTAGACAAAAAAAAAGTATTGTAACTACCCAAATCCCTCACGATTCTGGGTGGGCACCGGTCCCATAGCGACCGAAATTCCATGAGACTCGAACCAGCTCAAGTCTCGTAGTCTGCCCCAAAGCATCTTGCTTTAACCACTCGGCTACGGCGCTATTAGGGCATAATTAAAATAGTTTAACTATTTTGTTCAATTTCAGACATATTCACAGCAGAGTGCTATTTTCTTTTATGTTTAAAGCTTTGTATCGTTGTCAATAAATTCTTAACTATGTGAATCCAGTTTTTTTTATCCCAACCATGGAAACAATTTACAGCATCGAAAGCAACTACAGAAGAGAGTTTGCCTCTATTTTCCAAAAGGAAATGTGGTTTCCTTTGATATCTAATATGCATTATTAATTAGGTTTTGTAAATGGTTTCTTAACTGTAGCTATACAACATGCAGATAGACCTATATGACAAAATAAACAACACTCTACACTGCTTCACGTTCATATAATCCTTCCCTTTGCATCACATGCTGTGGATAGAAAATGTTTAATAATTCATTCTGATTGTGTTTGCTTCACTGTATAGCTATATAAAAAAACTTTGAATTCTTTATTAAGTTGCACAATGGACATCTGAGACCCAAATCCTCCGCTCAAACTTTAAATAAAGTTTCTCTAAACATTTCACTGCCTAACCGCACATAAAATATTTTAAATATTCACAACAAGATTAATGTTCAAATGTGATCACGGCTTCACAGAATTCATTTGTTTTATTCAGAAAGGCTGAATTAAAAAAAAGAGTAAAATATACCTATATTGAAGGTTAAATAAATGAAAAATAATGTGTTGTGAAAATAAAAAAAAATGTGCGAAACTTAGTAACGATGACAGGTATGCATTTATTTATAAACAGGTTTATGATGTATTAAAACATCCTCCTATGCCCAAAGCTTTTGGAATTTGTATCTTCTTTCTCCATTCTACTCTATCTTCCCATTCCAATTTTTCAAGATCTAGCTCCCTCAATATAAGGCTTGTCTTTTTTATATTCATTTAATGCAGTAAGTTAAACAATTCAATAATTAATTTTTACTTTTACTCACGTCATTAACTCTTAAACTCTGAAAAAAAAAAAATTCGGAGGTTCGATTAAGAAGAATTTCCTAGAAATGTATCAACAAAAGTTGAATGGAACTCTGCCGACGCCAAAGTAAGTTAAGTAACAAGAGACGTTTCTTTTAAAATTTCTTATTTGGACTAAATATATTAAATAAATTTCGGAGTTTAAAAAATCACTATTAACCAACGTTTAATGAAACTGAAAAAAAAAATCGTTTGTTAACCTGGCAAAATATGAAACTTGATCATCCATTAATCCATAGTAATTCTGACTGAGGGCAGGTCTTTCGCTGCAATAATAGCATTTTCATGCTAGGCTTTGCAGTTTTACTATGGAATTATAGTGGTAGCTTCCCGTTGCTTTCCACACCGGTGAAGAATGATGATGATAATGATCAGGATGGTGATGATGGCCGGATGATTTTCGGGGACCGTTGGGCCCTAAGTTTCCTGACATGTCTTACAGGTGAGGAAAACCCCCAAAAAACCTCACCCTGGAACCTGTCCCGACCGGGAATCGAACCCGGGCCCGCTGCGTGACAAGGCAGCACGCTGCCTCGAGACCACAGCGGTGGACAACTTGATCATATGTTACTGTAATTAAATATGTATGTATGTATGTAGCTAATACTCTGGAGTTAACAATAAAGTTATTCTTCTTGCTTCCCAATACTTGGATGTCGTATCTTGATAATTTTAAAGAGCTACACAATTTGTTAAATGTTCTCTGTCCATTTCCACACCTTGAGAACACAATATACACTCAGGAGATATTAATACACCAATTCTATGAAGATGGTGTCCTAAGCAGGTAATTAAATATATATATGTAGGCCTATATATGTAGCCATAGCAAAGATTGCCTAAAATTATTATGGAATGGATCCCAATGGAAAGGAGGAAGAAAGGAAGATCAAAGAAAACCTGGATAGAAGGTGAGCAATCGGCTATGGTTATCAGAGGATTTAAGGAAGATCAATGGATGGACAGAGATGAATGGCATTTGGTTTCCGGAAGACGGCGGCAGCTGTCATGTTACGGATGATGATATATATATATATATATATATATATATCTCGAGGTAGCGTGCTGCCTTGTCACGCAGCGGGCCCGGGGTCGATCCCCGGTCGGGGCAGTTTTTCTGGGTGAGGTTTTTATCGGGGTTTTTCCTCACCTGTAAGACAAATGTCAGGAAAACTTTAAGGCCCAAACGGTCCCCAAAATCATATGGCCATCATCATCATCATCCTTATCATCCTTATCATTATCATCATCATCCTCCACCGGTGTGGAAACAACAGGAAGCTACCACACCTACAATTCCCTAGTAAAGCTGCAACCATAGCATGAAAATGCTGTGATTGCAGTGAAGGACCTGCCTTCCGGCAGAATTACTATGGATGTATATATACGTAAGTTTAGTCTCTCCCTTTATAAGTACTTTTACATAGTTAACAAGTTACCCTGAGATCACAGAAGTGAACCTCTAGATAAATCGAAACTTCAAATCTAACAGATGACATGTAACGATCGGAATTCTGAGAACATGTGTTGTAATGTTATGTGTATTGCTACGCTAAATTCTGTCCAATTTCAAGTAATTGTTGTATATGAGTTTATTTATAAAAAAATTAAGAAACAATACTTTTATTTCTCAATGAGTTTTTAATTGCAATACCTTGAATTATATTAGTTAAAGTACATTATGAATATTTCAAATACACTCACAAGTATACCTTCTCTCCTTTGAAACCGGTTTTCTGGAAACCCATATATTTACTGATAGTTTGTGTCACAAGTAGACAACCTGTGAAATCTTAGAGGCAGAGGGACAAGCGTTTAGAAGCTATAGGATCCACAAAGTGTCAGTAAAGTGTGTATAGATGGACATATTCCCCTAATGATGTCTCTATTTCTTGTATGTCCTCTTATGATGCTGTCAAGTACTAACGTATTGAATGACTTCTTCTTACATTGCAGATGGATCCTAAAGTCGTTGTGGCTGCCTTTGCCTCCCGATTTGTAATAAGCAATCAGTCTCCGAACATCCGGGAATCGGAGATGATAAAATACATAACTACTCTCCTGAAAAATTATATGGAAATTGTGGAAGAGATCCAGACATTAGGATTTGCTGGAGGCGATATAGAAGAATGGGACGAGGAAATGGACTTCGGAGATGATGGTGTACTAACGTATTGAATGACTTCTTCTTACATTGCAGATGGATCCTAAAGTCGTTGTGGCTGCCTTTGCCTCCCGATTTGTAATAAGCAATCAGTCTCCGAACATCCGGGAATCGGAGATGATAAAATACATAACTACTCTCCTGAAAAATTATATGGAAATTGTGGAAGAGATCCAGACATTAGGATTTGCTGGAGGCGATATAGAAGAATGGGACGAGGAAATGGACTTCGGAGATGATGGTGTCGTTATGGAATAGCAAAACTCGTTGCAACAGCCGCCTCCGTGTACTTCGTGTTCATCGGTATCCGAGTAAATGCCTTCGCTCAAAAGGCAAAAGCATGATGGTCAAGCAGATATGACAGAAGAAGACAAGCAGCACGCTTTAGTGAACTGGACCACGGTTCTTACAACAGGTGAACCTCGGGAAAAACGTCTGTCGCATGCGTCAATAATGAATCAGTTCAAGAAAAGAACATGAACATTCTGTACAATTTGGAGAAAAAAATTAAATACTCCGTCGATCCAAAAAATCAATCAGGCTGTCCTGCAGAAATTCAAAGAGACGGGAAAATAGGGAGCAATTATTCACGATCCGACGTTGCGACTGTGGGTGATGCAACTTAAGATAGCGATGGATCCGCAAAATACAATCGATTTTAATGCTTCTGCTTCCTGAGTATATCGCTTCAAGAAGCGGAATAACATTGTTGACAGAGCAATAACTCACACAGTCGGCAGTAATTGGTAGGATGAGGAGCCAAATTTTTCACAGACGTGCGATGATTTCGTTGCGAAGATTCGCAACCTCATCATAATAGTACACTTTCTACAGACACATGTCTTCAATGCTGACCAGGGCAGATTTGATAGAGTTGCATGGCCATCGAACCCTGCAAACCAGAGGAACAACTGTTGTTCGCACTGATGTTGGAACAGTCTCTGCAACACAACACGCTTTAATGATTATGCCTGCGATTTCAATGGAAGACAAAACACTGCGGCCAACGTATGTGCTTGTATCCGAGCCATCTGGAAAATTCCCGCAGTCAAAGCCGGCTGAGCCACCGAATATAATATCGTATGCTGGAAAAACAGTCGCAAGCAGACCTCAAACTGTTCTATCGTTATGTATTTTGGCCAAGTATGCCTGACGACAGGAAGAAAATTCTGCTTTTAGTGGATTCATGGTGTTCTAACAAAGATCATGCATTGTCTGTTTCCGAAGTATCTGATTGTAAAGTTCTACAAAACGAACTCGTACCTGAAGGTTGTACGGGAAATATCCAACCTCTGGATATTCATTTTTTCAGACACTACAAATCTTTTTTTCGTTACATGACGAACACAATCATTATCGAGACAGAGGAGCACATTTGGCATCACGATAGTTTTCTGGCCTGCAAGTCCTTTTCTCTATATCAGTTCAGCGCGCATCGTTTCAATAATTTGATTAAGTATGCTTTTTATAAGGGCGGATACTTGGACGACGAACCTGGAATGTGGGTTGCGCCAATGGATTACTGCTTCGAATCATTGACAAATGACGAGTGTTCAAAATGTGAGGCTATCTGTCTTTCTGCCCGTCTCACTGTTCATTTGATGAATTGCACATTGATTGCTTCTTGTAATAGATCTTGTTTGAAGTCAATAACAATACAGATTTTTAACATCCCAACGTATATTGTCTCTTTTCAACGAGTTGTTTCTTCCTCTATATTGAGATCTCCACCTTCCTACCATATAATTAGTTCATATAAATATGTGAAACGAGCATTTGAATGACTTTTTGTGTCATGTTTCCAACACTTTACTGATACTTTGTTGGTCCTATAGCTTCCTCTAAACGCTTGTCCCTCTGCTCCTAAAATTCCACAGGTTGTCTACTTGTGACATAAGCTTTCAGAAAATATTTGGGTTTCCAGAAAACCGGTATCAAAGAAGAGAAGGTTTACTTGCCAGTTAAAATTGTCTTTTGTTTGAAATTGATAAACATTTAAAGTATTAGCCAATAGGAAAATGTTGAAGTCACGTGATGTAATGAATCTCTCTGTTCTACATGTTTTGAAAACTGAGTCTGGTCGGAATTGTTGGCAGACAAACGTGTCCACCATGCTGGTGTAAGAAAATTAGTGAAAAGTTTATAGGAATTCAATCGTGGTAGATATTATTAAACTGAGTGAATCGTGCTCTAAATATAGTGAGGGCGGTTGATAAAATAATATTAACTTATTAAAATTTTTAAAAAATGCTGGGGAACTTTAAAAAAAATCAGGAAATAAACAGTGTAATTGATAATTTTAATGGCTAATACTTTGATTGAGAGTCATAGATTAAATGTAGGTGAATAAAATACGCCCAAATAACAGGTTATTGTTGTTGTTATTGTTATTATTATTATTATTATTATTATTATTATTACAATTTTTATTTTATTTCCTTGTCAACTTTATATTGTATAGCCTATACCTATTATGTATCATTAATCATATATTATATACTTCATAATTGTTATTATATGTGCAATTTAAGTGTGGTGAAGTGGAAGAGAAGACTCCACGGTCTTAACTTCATCATGTAAAATAAATAAATAAATAAATAAATAATAAATAAATAATAAAATAAATAAATAAATAAATAATTAAATAATTAAATAATTAAATAATTAAATAATTAAATAATTAAATAATTAAATAATTAAATAATTAAATAATTAAATAATTAAATAATTAAATAATTAAATAAATAAATAAATACATAAATACATAAATAAATAAATAAATAAATAAATAATAAATAAAATAAAATAAATAAATCTATGATTAAAAGTTACCTATATTTGAACAGAATTGAATAAAGTATTCGAATTTAAAACTGATTGATATAGATTAACTATATAAAATATGAAGGAATAATATTAACATAACTATTAATCCAAAGATTCAATTTGATATTAGGGAAGTTAATAAAATAAAAAGACTGGGAAGCAAGAGCCAAACTTTCTGTTTTGTTATAATGTTCTATTGTATTAATTTATTGTATATATTTTTGTTTTCTCATAATTATGGACAATGACTTCTGTCAACTCCCCTGCATTTTATAGATAGATAAAATAAAAAGTGAAGTGATTTATTTCATGTGTGAGTTTCATTTCTGCAAGATTTTCTTGTGAGCTTTCTTTTGAAGAGAAACTGCCTGTAACGTGAATCAACTCTGATTCTACCTGATATCCCTTAAATTGGTGAAACAATAATTTGTCGTGTCAGTTATTTAAATGTTTCGGACCTCAATGAAAAAATATCATGTAAAACTCTAAGTTGTTATTGTAAATTATTATGTAATTTGACACACATTTAAGTAATTTTTACTCGTTTGTTCTTCTACTGTTTTATAAGCTATATTAAATAACTTCAATTAATGTATTTTATAGGGAACATTGCCAATTTAAGGGATATACAATTAGTACGACGTCAGGTCTCCTTTAAATTATATTGGAATTTTAAAATTAAATTAAATTAGCAAACTAATAGTGAAATTAACAATATTATGTTCTTATTTAATTTTCAGTATTCCACTGGGTCTGATTGGAGCTTTCTTTTTCAATTTTAAATGAATCGGCTTCATTTACGCTGTACATAGACAAATATGTTACTATCTAATTTATATTAGCTAAAGGTATTATGTTAATAAACTAGAAGAATATATTTGTTTGCACCAAACGGCACAAAGAAGAAATAGACCTAAGTCTACAACTAAAACTGGCAATTTTACACGTGGGAAAAATCTCGGCTCATTGTATAGAAGCTTGAATTGACCCCATATATCCATCCATTGTTATGTTGTCTTCGTACTACACAGAGCGACTGTAATATAAGTCTGGATTTTTAAGGGTACATTTCATGGGATAAATATAATATAGATTTTGGGCTACAAAACATGGCCGGAAAAAAATGTTCAGACTTTGTATTATATTTTATAAAGCAGACATTAATCTTAATTCGACGTAAAAAAGTGAGTCCACGAAATTGAAAAATATATAGTTTCGTATTTTTTTGATCCTATGTTTAGTTATAGTAAAAATGTAATTAACAGAGATTAAATGCAATGAAAAATAATTGTACTTAACGGCGTGCAAAGGAATGACAGGAAATTAAACTCCTGACGAAGAACCTGCTACATGTCGCCACTAGAATATTGTTATATCCTCTCACCATCTAGCGACATATAATAAATTCTTCTGGAAAATTTCGAAAAAAATTGATATCATATTAGCTCGACATTTCTAGCTGTAAATTTAAAGAAATTATGGGATAATCTTAATGTTTATCCTACATAAGACCTATATATAGGCACACGTGAGTGTAATACATCAGATAAAATATTATTATTATTCTTCTTCACTTCCCGGTTTAGGCATTAGTTGCCTGTTCCGTCTTCACTAATAGATCTAAGACCATCTCTTCCGAGGACGTCCGACATCTCTTCTTCCTCTCGGAAAACAATGTAAGATTTTATTTGATAATCTACTTTCTTCCATTCTTTCTACATGTTCTTTCCACTGAATCTTGTTGTTAAATAGGCCTATATAATTTTTATAGAATTAAGGACAAACGATTGGGTATACAAAATATTAATCCACATATATACCACCTATTCACTGAGTGCAGATCCTGATGGAGAGAAAGTCCAGAGGGAACCACACTATTCACAGATTAAAAATCGGTCCTGTTGAGATTAGTCATTATTATCTATTGTCCCGTAAGACAATGCACAATAACCATTGCCTAGAACAAGTACACAATTTTAACTATTTAGGTTGTGAAATATTTTATCAAAATGAAAAAGATGTGAACATGAAAATCACCAAATTTACCCAAATCTTAGGAATAATAAATAATACATCATGATCATCATCACCTGTCGGCCCGTTCCGCTCCCCGATGAGAAAAAAATACATTAAAAGCTAAATTAGTACAAAAATCCAAAGGAATAAAAATATAATACTTTGGCATTACCTTCCCTTCTATACGGAAGTGAGATATGGACAATAAGAAAAAGAGACAGGAGTAGAATCAAAGCAACTGAAATGAAATGTCTCAGAAGGACAGCAGGATTCACTCTTTTATATAAAAAAATAATGAAGACATTTTAGAACAATTAGAAGTAGAATCAGGAGAAGAAAAACTCAACAGATATAAATTAAACTGGCTAGACCATGTAAAAAAGGATGGATAATTCAAGAATCCCAAAACTTATGCAATATAAGCCCAAAGCATATCATCGACCAGGAAGGCCTCTTAAAAGACTGCTGGCTGGAGCCGAAACATGTCTAAAAGGCCTAATTCGTGACGGATGATGATGATCTATCATCCAAAGACACACAAGCAGTATGTAATCCGCGAGAATACATAAATCATAAAACATATAACTGTATTTTTTCTCTAGGACAGGGATTTTCAAACTTTTTGAGTTCATAGTTTTTGTTTTGTTTGAATATAAATATACGCGACTCTTTTTATACACATCAAATAATAAATAAACTGAAAGTTCCGGCACAAGTGAATAATCATAAAGTAAAATATTAAAATATATACCTGGCAGGTACCGTCGTCCTCAACTAGGTTAACAACTTTTTTTAAACTATAGGCCTTTCGGAAACCGAGTCCCATTTTCAGCAAAAGACGTGCTTTTTAAAAATGTAATACTTTTTTTAATCTAGTTGAGGATGATGACTCCTGCTAGGTATATATTTTAATATTTTGCTTTGTGACTATTTACCTCAACGAAAATGTAGCATGAATTTTATCTGTATTGACAAGTGAAAAAGAATAGTTCATATATTTTTTTACTTTAACTAACGGCCAAGTGCAGTTCAGTATTTTTATTTTATTTCAGAGGAAATATATAATAATATCCTCAAGAAGTGTCCAACTCAGGGTTCGGGGGGCACGCCGTAGCATAGTGGTTAAGGCACTGAGCTACAAGCCGGGGGGTCGAGGGTTCAAGTCCCGTTGGGGTCAGGATTTTTAAACTGACCCAAACCCTCTGGCGGCACTATGGCCCTGGGGTCGACTCAGCCTCTAACGGAAATGAGTACCAGACGCTTGTTCTGGGGGTAAAGGCGGCCGTCACGCAGGGCTGACAACCCGGCTGACATAAAGTGCCGATTGTCTAGAAAAAGTGGGAGCCTTAACCTCCTACTACCCCAAGGGCCTCCGGGCCTGTTGTGGGATCACTTTACTTATGAGATGAAGCCACTACATTTACGGAGGTCTGTGAACGACAAGGTGCCGGCCGATCATGCCTGACGCATCGTCACAGGGGCAGATGAACGAAATGAAACGAAATGGATGAGATGAGTGCGAGAAATGGTGGCATGGAAAAAGAGGAGAAACCCCGATAAGATCCAGCCCAAGCTCCTTTTCGTCCACCAAGAAACTTATTATACTGTGTATGGTACGAGCGAGATCCCAGCCAGCGGTGAGAGCGAGCGTCTAATCTCTGTGCGCCACGGAGTCACCTTTACAAGGAATTATTAAAATAAATCAATTTTAAAGTTTAGTTTTGCTAACGTATTTTACCGCTCCTACCTAAGACAAGGACACAGAATTAAAAAAACATCTCATAAATTACAAAGATTCAGAACTCCATAACAAATCTAGACTGCATTAAATAATTCATCCTTACATAAATTAGTAATTTATTGAAATACATAAAGGCTATCAAATTAATACCCATAAATTTTTCCCTAGTCACGCGCCGTAGCCGAGTGGTTGAGGTAAGATGCCTTGGCGCCGAGCTTCTGGACTTGCACTGGTTCGAATCTCCATAGGGGGAAGAAATTTTCTCATGGGATTTCGGGCAGAATGGGATCGGAGCCTACCCAGCATCGTGAGTAATTTGGGTAGCTAAAATAAGTAGCTGCTCCAAGTTGATAAAACCAGCATAACGGTTGGAGGACCCGACATGTTGACCACATGTCACCTCGACACTGGCTGGATGATTGTCTACCTCTGTGATTAATGCATGCGGAAATGAGGCCTCCAGTCGGCTGGTAGGCTAAAAGGACCTTCTAAGCTTGTCGCGTCATGGAGTTTTTTTTTAATCGTTCCCTTAGAAATTCACATTCTTTAGATGTACCCTTAAATTGCAATCTTGAAACAAGAATTTTTATGTTTTCAACAAACTATAACGTCGCGGTGTGGCTAAATTTTGTTAAACCGACCGTAACACCTCATTATAAAAATATTTCTAATTAATTTCACGCAAGAGTAATTGACACCATTATTACTATCAGGACTATCTATTATTAAAAAAATAAACTATGAATTTCCATTTAAAAACTGCGCAGGCCTACGTATATTACTTCCACTCTGTAGAATTCTTCAGCTTTAATATTACACGTGCAATTTACACATCACATCACATTTAAAACAACAACAATAATAATAACAATAATAATAATGTATTATGATTGTTATTATCATTTTATAATAATAATAATAATAATGTATTATTATCATTGTTATTATCATTTTATTATTATCATTATCATTATAATCATTATTATTATTATAATTATTATCATTATTATTATTATTATCATTATCAATATTATCATTATTACTATCATTATCATTATTATCATTACAGAAACTAAACATGGGCTCAACATTGGAAACACATGTTATAATAAATGACAGTGACTCGTCATCACAACTCTGTCAAAAAGTTTTAAACTAAAATTATATAAAACTATTAGCTAATACCTGGCGTACGCTGTTACGCCTAAATAAATCATTAATGTGTTTTTACCTTTACTTGAATAAGTAAAAGGGGAAAAAATATAAACTTTTATCATCATTATTTTTACATATTCCGTGCTGTTTACCCGGCGTTGGCCGGAAATCTACGTAGTCCGATGTAATTGGTATACATGAGCTGAAAGACAATTCGTTATTTTGAGTTATCCTTAAAAGAATACCCGCTGTGCGCTGCTATGCTTTCCAGGAAATCTACGTATTCCGATCATCTTGGCATCAATGAAAGACAAAAATAGTTATTGTGAGTTATCCTTCAACGATAAACATATCCTTTTGCGGACTTTTTTGTAGAATTTTTTGAGATATTAAATTCTGTGTACTTTAATTTTGTGTATTTGTTATGGTTTAGGCAGCGAAACCATTTATGCGTCAAAAATGGATTTTTTTCGCGTTTTTAAGGGTGTAGGAGTTGAGTATCGCAACTCTCTGATAGCCTATATTCATCCCGGGAATCTCCTGAATATTTTGCAAAAATCCCCACCACAATCGGATCAATGGTATGGCCACACATAAAGTACGAACAGACAAACAAACAATCATTTTTATATATTAGATAATGGATGTAAAGAATTGTTTCTTATTTTAAAAGACGAGAAAATATGAATATTAGGGATATTTTTGGAGCATAGAGGGACGAACAGATAGGTGAATAGTGAAAACTACGTAACATTAAGCTACATAATATTTATAAAATTACATTTCCAAGTAACATTATGAGGCGAGTCTTTTGAATCGTAAAATAATTCATATTTTATGAGGCAAGATTCAACAGACTCACCTTATTTATTATACATAATCTTTATTGGAAAAACAGATGTGATAAGAACACTGAAATATCGTTTATTGCGATGGACAGGGCATGTGACTCGAATGGGAATGAGAACGGCTACGGAAACTTCCTATAATGAAATCAAAGGAAAAGTGCCAGCAGGTAAATGAAGAATTAGATGAGAAAATAACACTTATCATTATTTGTAGGAGGTGAATTTTACAGGGAATGATTGAAAAACACCAACTCAATAAGAGTTTAATGGAGAGCCTAGTTCTCGTGGTCATTGATTTCCGAGTTCGATAGTACCTGTAAATTAATGTTAATAATAACAGTAATAATAATAATAACAGTAATAATAATAATAATAATAATAATAATTTAGATTTGTATGAGGATAATAAGAACAGTTAAGTCTTGTAGACTGCGATGGGTAGGACATGTGGCACGCATGGGGAATGAAAGACATGCATGGTATAACCAAATTTCAATTCGTATCACCTTGACGTGGTGGGGGGGCTTAGTACCCGATGAACCAGACGACCCTACTGGGGAAGATTGACTTAGGTTAATCTTGCTGGTGGGTAAGAGGCGAGGGGAACTAAGTATAGCTCACAACGAGGGAATGGCGTCTGTATCCATATTGGGCGGCCACATCTTCGTCAAGTCTTCAACGGTCAACAGGGCGACAAGGAATAGCACAGCTAAACTTGTACTGCTTGAAGAGCGGAAGAAGCAGCCCTCTCTTGGGGGGTGGATACCCAGAGGAGCATGTTTGGAGGCTCAGAGGAAGCAGCCCTTCCACCATCCTTGTCCTGCGAAGCGCTCGTAACGCTTCCAGGAGACATTCATCTTACTGAGAAGCTTCATGGAAATCAGCCGGAATGTCATAAAAGGAACCGACCCAAGCATGATAAAAGGATACGATTTGGAATAAAGGTAATTTTGAAATTAGGAAATGTAAACGTAGGGGGAATAAATACAAAAGAAGAAGAATTAGAAAGAGAATTAAAGAAAAAAATAAATACATATAGCAACAATAACAGAAACAAAAAAGAAACTAAAAGGAACAAAGGACTTAAAACACTATACTATGTTGTATAGCGGAGTAGAACAGACAACAAGAGCGCAGTGTGGAGTAGCAATTTTAATAGATGAAAAATGGAAGAACAAATTGAATAGCTATGAGTTTATAAATGAAAGAATCGTGATAGCCAGATTTAAAATTGAAAGAGGATATATGATGATAATTGCTGTGTATGCCCCAGAGGAAGGTAAGAAAGAAGAAACAAAAAAAAATTATAAAACATTACAAACATTAGTTGATAAATATACAAAAGATCATCATCTAATAATACGTGGAGACTTAAATGCCAGAGTAGGCAATGTCCCTATACCTAATGTAATAGGATATAATGGAGAAATAACAATAAATGATAATGGACAGGATTTGAGACAGTTTTCAACCTATAATCGATTAAAAATAATGAATACCTATTTCCGAAAAAAGGACATACATAAGTATACAAGAAGTGGATATAACTCAAGATCAACAATTGACTATTTAATCGTAAACAACAAGCTAGAATTAAAATTCATCGGAGAACATATTGTTTAAACAACTCACCTCATAGGATTCATGCTTCCATGATATCGCGATATCATGGAAGCATGAATCCTATGAGGTGAGTTGTTTAAACAATATGTTCTCCGATGAATTTTAATGATTATACCTCATAATGTTTACTTCCCAACATTAATTAAATATAACAAGCTAGGAGCCTTGGTAACAGATGTGAGAGTACATAGAGGCAGCGATATATACTCTGATCACTATCTCGTGATAAGTAAAATAAACATAATAGCTAAATGGCGGAAAAATAACATAAAGAACAAAAGAAACCAAGAAGAAGTATATAAAGTATATTTGTTACAAGATCAAAGTACTAGACAACATTATGAAAGCAGAATGAATAAATATATATCAGAGATAGCGACGTCAGAAGATATAAATATTGAGTGGGAAAATATATCAAATATTATACATAAAAAACAGCAAATGAGATATTAGGAAAGAAAAATAGAATAAGAAATAGGAAGGGTTTGAGAACTTGGAATGCGAATATACAAAATACAGTGAATGAAAAACAAAAAGCATATCATACATACTTACGACTGAAAACACAATCATCTTACGAAGAATATAAACTGAAAAGGAGAATTGCTAAAAGCATTATAAGAAAAGCCCATCAGGAGTCATGGGATAAATTTATAAGCTCAGTAGAACATGATACGTATGGAAGACAAGAAATAGGTTACAAATTAGTGAAACATCTAAACCAGACTGAGAAAGATTCTGCCAGATTGAATATAATCCCAGAACAAGAATGGATACAACATTATGAAAAACTTTGAAAAAAGGAGGAAATTGAAGGAAAAGAGAACAATGAGGAAGAAATAAAAGTAGAAAATATTGATGTAATAGACATAAATGAATTAGAAATGGCTCTGAAAACCACTAACAATAGGAAAGCAACAGGATTAGATAATATAAATATGGAGTTAGTCAAATATAGTGGAATATTGTGTAAACTACGAATACTTCATTTAATTAATATATGTTGGCAGACCTATGACATCCCAACCACTTGGAAAACAGCAATTGTGAAGAATATATTTAAATGAGGAGACCGGAGAAATTGCGAGAATTACAGAGGGATTAGATTAATGAATACTGGCTACAAGATATATACGAAAATAATAAATAATAGATTGAGAAACATAACAGAAGTAATAATAAATGAAAATCAAAGTAGATTCTGAAAGGGAAGGTCATGTATAGACAATGTCTTTACACTGAAACAACTCATAGAAAAGAGAAGAGAACATAACTTAGAAACTCACATAGGATTTATAGATTTGAATAAGGCCTTCGATCGAGTAAACAGACAAAAATTATGGGAAATATTACGAATGAAAGGATACCCGCTGTGCTTTATTGAAACAATAAAGAAATTATATGAAGACACAAATATAATTATAGATACCGGATTCAAAATAGCAGATACAATCAAAACAAATACTGGATTACGACAAGGATGTAGTTTATCACCCACTTTGTTTAATATATATATAGACGATATTTTAAATAAATGGAAAGTTTTAGTGAATCCAGGAATAAGAATAGATAATAAAGTGTGCATAAATAATCTTATATTTGCTGATGATGTAATCATAATACAGAAAAATGAAGACGACTTACAGAAATCTATGCATGCATTAAATGAAATATGTAAATTATATGATCTAAAGATTTCTGTAAGGAAACGAAGACCATGGCTTTTCGAGGAAGAGTTCCAGTGAGATCCAACATTATTTTAGAAAATCAAAGTATAGAACAGATGTCTAGTTTCAAATATTTGGGCTGTGATGCTGGCTACAATGTGGAAAGATATATTGACTCCAAAATAAATAAATTTCAGACGGTGTGCGGAACAATACAGAGAACATTCAAAAATAAAATTAGAAAAGAAACAAAGATAAAAATGTATAATGTTATGGCGGTTTCCACAATATTGTATGGATGTGAAACTTGGGCTCCACTGAAAAAACAGAAGGATAGAATACAGACGGCGGAGATGAGGTTCCTAAAACAAGTTAAAGGATGTACAAGACTTGATAGAATAAGAAATGGGGATATAAGAGAAGAATTGAAAGTACAGCCTTTATTGGATAAGGTCACGAATTACAGACAGAAATGGATTGATCATATGGATGGAATGAGTAAGGAGAGATAGGCCTATCCATTGTTAGCAAGAAATTATCAAGCAAGAGGAAGACGTGATGTTGGAAGACCTAGAAGACGTAGGGCTGATGCACTATGAAGTCGGAACGGGCAATTGCCTAATCCCTGGAGTGATGATGATGATGAAAATCTTAACTTATTCATCTTGTAGGAAAACCAGAGGGAAAACGCCAGTTAGTAGACGAATAATGAGGTGGGAGAATAACATTAACTATGATTTGAGGGACGTAGATTATACAGGGAATGATTGGAAAACATTATCCCAGGATAGGGATGTATGGAGAGCTTATGTCCGTGCGGCCATTAACCTACAGGTTCGATTGTGTCAGTGAGTTAGTTACGAGGATACAGATAATTCGGGGAACTATTGGACACAGACGTCTACAGTTTTGTCACATTCTAAATTTTGAAAGTTCTGGAATTGTGATTTTTATTAAAACGGATATAAGAAGATAATTTGGACATTAAATGGCTTCGTCGTTCCTGGTGTACTAATAGATGTTATGCTCCTCTCTGTTTCGCTGATTAAAACCGTCCAGGATCGATGGATTTTAACACGTAAAAATCCTACTTATGAATTCCTTCGGAAAGAAGTAAATGCATGGCCTCGTATCGCAGATTTACGGCACGTAAACGGACCTCATCTGTGAAACAAAGGCATCTGATAAATCGACCTTTTACTTAGTGCATAAAAATCATTAAGTGAGATTTGGCTATTGTACAGGGCTATTCAGAAAGAAGGAACAGACTTCAAATATTTATTTCTTCCAAATTACAAAAAATAGAAACAACGTTCCAAGGTTTCGGAAAGAGAAAAGTTTGAAGTTCCGATCACGGCAAGTGAAAATCCTATGTCAGTTATTGAACATGAAAGAGATTCTGTGGCATATCTGTATACAAAGTTTATGGTCCTTTCTTATCTTTGGAGAAAACGGTGACAGGAGTAATCTATCTAGACATACTTGAAAATTGGTTATTTCCTCAACTTGAAGATGACTTCATATGTATGAAAGAAGCTATGCTGCCCCGCTTCATTTCTCTAACCATATCTGTCGTTACCTGAATAACACCATTCCAGGACGTTGGATTGGAAGAGGAGAGCAGAAAATAAACTTCGTCGCCGGTGGCCTCCCAGGTCACCAGACCTAACCCAAGTGTGATTTTTATCTGTGGAGTTGCCTAAAAGAGCATGTTTTTATCCCTCCTATTCCTGACACTCTTGATAATCTGCGACATCGAATTGTTGAAGTTGTGAATTCGATAAGTAGAGACTTGCTGAATTGTGTGTTGCAAGAAATGAGCCACGGTTTTGACATTTGCCGTGTAACACACGGTGCTCATATTGAATGCGTAAAATAGTGAAATTTGAACTTTTTTCTTTCCAGGAACATTGGAAATGTGTTTCTATTTTTTGTAGTTTGGAACAAATAAATGTTCGAAGATTGTTTCTTCTTTCTGAATACTTGTTTAATCCGGAACGTGAATAATGCAGAAGCCTGTCCAATGTGAACAAATTTATTGGTCCCGGCGAAATAATAATAATTTTACGTGTATTTATTTTGCATAAAACGGAATCTGTCGAACGCGGAAACGGAAGGACATTTCTACACAATTCATGAATTTTATTACAAAACGGGAAGACAGAGAAATAAATTAGTTTTCACTTAATAGAATTATAGTTAGGCCAAAAAGCAAGGAATGATTCCTGTATCTGAAATTTTATTTCGGCATCACTGCACACCTGTTATGTGAAATACAGATGCCTGTCTTACAAATAACCATTTGATTGTAAAATCTTATATTAGTCTAAGTTCTGAGACCGATCTTTCACAGGTAGCGTTCTGAATTTACGGAATAAAGATGGCTAAAACGTACGTATCATTGTCATTAAACGAAAAAAAAATGAAAGTGATTGAAGATAAATCTCCAAATTTCCGGACCGATGCTGTTGTCAAATCCCTAGGGAATAACGATTTCAATGCATCTTCAGGTTGGCTGGACAGTTTTAGAAGACGACACAATGTAGTGTGGAATGAAATTTGCGGAGAATCAAAGGATGTGGACAAAAGTGAAGTTAGTGAGCGGAAACCGAAACTGCGTACTTTAACTTCAGGATACACGCCTAAGAGACATTTTTAAAGCTGACGAAACGGGACTGTATTCGGTATTCTATAATCTAAGATTGCTAATAAGTTTTAGTTTTTTATAATGCAGAATTTTGTCTAATGTGGGAAAAAATTGGTCCCATGTGATTCCGCTTTGAGCAAGTTATACTGTATACTAGAACTGGGCCACAGATCACGAATTATTGCAATTCTAATCGATTTTTTCAGAGATTTTTTCGATTATCTTGGATTAGATCTTGTGCTGCCAACCTAATGAATGCCCAGTATTTCTACTAGTTGGAATACTAGTGGTATGGCCATGTCGAAAGAATATCAGAGCAAAGATTGCCAGAAATTGTTATGGAGTGGATCCCAATGGAAACGAGGAAGAGCGGAAGACCGAAAAAACTTGGATAGAAGGGATACAAGCAGCTATCAATATCAGAGGAATGGAGGAAGATCAATGGATGGACACACAGGAATGGCGTTTGGTTTCCGGAAGACGGCGGCAGCTGCCGTGATACCGGATAATGATGGAATATTTTAATACTAGTGCGAGTTATTTCTGTTAGCTTTTTAAGTTTAATGCTATGAGTGGATTCCTATTCTACTATGTTGGTACATTTTATAAGTTTTCGTAGTACATCCACATTTTGCGGCGATCTCGTATTCCCGTAATGTTTGCATTCCTGCTCTTTCCAATATCTGTAATCGGAATAGTATTCTATGCAACGCACATTGTACATCATTCTTCTTATTATTAATGTTGATATTGGATATTTTAGGTTATTTCTATACCCATTGTATCGCATTTCTCGTTCTTTCTTTTGAGAAAAATTCACACTTATAATTACACCTCAGGTCGCTAATGACATTCTACAACATAATTCGTCCATTTTCCCCTCTTTTTCTTAATTACAACAATCAGTCATCTGCATCATAATCCCCGTAATTTAAGATATTTTAAATAATTTGTTATTATAATAATACAAGAAATAATACCAATATTAACAATAATAGTTTAGGAATTACATTAAATAACAACTGCTTTTATATTCAATACATAAAATATTCGCAAATATATAATTTATCTTACGAAAATTTCACAGTCACGCCGGAAATTTATTCTGTTGTGTAAATAACAAAAAGTTTCCCACTATAGATTAAATGACCAGTTGCAGTAACTAAAGAATTCTATGTTTCAAAAGTATTTAATTAATTTGATAAGAGAATTGAATTTTAAAACGGAAATCCATGGGTGAAAAACTCCAGTACAGACAAAAACGGCACTGTTTTGCTTGAAAACCAATGTTTGCGAAAATGAAAAATTGCTTCAAGAGAGACGGCGCCTTCAGACTATATAGATTTAAACTAACAACGTTCCTAATACTGAATGTTCTGTGTCTTTAAAAAACTCGCTTTTCTAATATCAGCACTTTCATTCTGCAAGAGTGTTTTTTATTCAGTTTAAAGTACGAGTAAAAATTGTCAAGTAACTGAAATGAAAATTTGATAAATAATCATGTCCAGTGTATCATAAAGTTTTATTTATCGAAAATAAGTAATCGTTCGGTCTTGAGGTAAAGTTACATTATGTAGTTTCACCTTTAGTTACGAAGAAAACGATAGGCTCGAACCAAATTTATCTTTAGGACATTCCTGTTAATTATTTTCAAAACGCTGATTCTGTAAACGGAAAGATAACGTTTATTTATTTATTTATTTTGCTTTCAATGTAAGCCATCGAGCCAGAATGTATTCTTTACAAATTACCTAACCTAATAAGTTTACAGTTTGAATTTGAGATACAAAGACATTATAAAGTGACGCGATAAAAACGGCGGGTGCCCACTGCTAGCGTCGTTCCCGGCGAGCGCGTATCCATTTCTCCGGTATTTTTACAATCTCGCATCACGCTATAAGAATATCTCTGTGTATGAAAAACATGGATTTCAGGAAACTATAATAGTATAATAATAATAATAATAATAATAATAATAATAATAATAAATTATAGCCTATTTTTGGGAAACCTATAATAGGAACAATACTATTTTCTGAATAAAACAGAAGCGCAACATTATAACTCAGAGTGATACAATTATAACTAGGAAACTGCCAACCAATGCATATCGAAACCTACCTTGAAATTTCTTCCATAGAAACGTGGGATGTATCAAGATCATCATCATCAACAACAAGGATTAAGTCCTATGGCCTGTTCCTATCTCATTATAGTTCGGATTGGTCCTTCCATCTCTTGAATGGTCTTCCCAACATTTTTCTCCCTTTTGGTGTATAATTATACATTCTTTTTGGTATGCGCTGTTCATTCATTCGTAATACGTGCTGAAGATAAGCATTTTGATAATATTTCATTCTTTCACAGAGATTAAATATATTAAGTTCTGTTCTTATATCTTCGTTTTTCTTTTTATCGGTTCTTTGGTATACTGCTATTGCTCTCAACATCTTCATTTCAGCAGCCTCTATTTGTTTACTATCTGCCTTTGTTAATGTCCAGGTTTCACATCCATAGATAAAAGATGGAACTGCCAATACTTTGTAAAACTTCAAAATAGTTTCTTTTCTAGTCTTATTCAATAAAATGCGTTTAATTGTGCCACATAGATAATTGAATCGTTATATGTTAGTGTGTTTATCTAAATTTCTGTCATTGCGTAAATGACATCCCAAATAATTAATATTGTGAACTTGGCCTATAATTACATTGTTTGTCATTATTTTTGTTCTTATTGCACAGTTTCCTTTCAGGCTAGTATTTTTGTTTTAGATGTAGATATTCTTAAATTGTATTTTAGAGAGATATTATTTAAAGTATAAAGGAATTGTTGTAAAACATTTTCTGAGGCTGTCATTATTACTTGATCGTCTGCAAAAAGCAGAGTTGTTAAGGTCGTGTCCAAAAAAATGATCTGACATTTAACTGCAAGGCACACAAATTGAAGCCAGTATCCAGCAATGGCAACCCACTGTGCAAAGCAGATGGACTCCCTGCGTGAGTAAAGCGAAGTGGTGTGGGGCGGGACGCGGCGCATGGGCAGGTTGTTGTCAGGGTTATCCAATTCACCAAGTCAGGAGTTGTATTACTTTTCTGTAGTTAAAATAAGAAATTTGGTGTTGGATATTAATGCATAGCAGTTAAAAACTGCAGATAATGTTTTGGACACGGCCACCAGAACGCTTCTCTCGGAGAAATTCAATGTAGCTAATTTAATACTGAGTTACAACCAATAAAAGTTTAATAACTATAATAACAACAGTACGTCCACCGCTGTGGTCTCGAGGTAGCGTGCTGCCTTGTCACGCAGCGGGCCCGGGTTCATTTCCGGTCAGGACAGGCTCCCGGGTGAGGTTTTGTCGGGATTTTTCCTCATCTGCAAGACAAATGTTAGGAAGCTTAGGGCTCATCCTTCGGCCATCATCATCATCCATATCATCATCATCGTCCTTCACCGCTGTGGAAAGCAACGAGAAGCTACCACACCTATAATTCCCTAGTAAAGCTGCAAAACATTACATGAAAATGCTATTATTGCAGTGAAAGACCTGTATTCAGGAGAATTACTATAGAGAATAATAATAATAATAATAATAATAATAATAATAATAATAATAATAATAATACTTACTTAATACTTAATACAGGCTTTCCACTTTACAACAGATTGCCCTTGATTCCTGCTTTCCAGAGATTCCTATCTTCCTATTGACCATCTTCCATACCCCTCTTCATCATGGCATCAAAAATTCCCTCATACCATGCTCTTCTACTTCTCCCCTTCTTCCTTCTGCCTGGTACCATCCAATCCAACACCGGTTTAGGCCACTGGTCTTCCGAAATCCGTTGTACATATCCATACCACTGTAAAGCTCTCTTTGTTATCCTATCCATAACAGTTTCTTGTGCATCCATTTCTTGTCTGATATATGTATTTCGAATATGTTGTAGCCTGGATATTCTCATACTTCTCCGTAATCCATCCATTTCTGTCGCCAAGATTCTTTTCTGCATCCTTTCATTTATCGTCCAGCTTTCTGATCCATATGTAAGTATACTATTATTGTCTGTATAATCTCTTTTTTTGTTTTTCTGGTCAAATTTCTATTCCATAAAAGACCATTCAGGGATCTAATCGCCTTCTTTGCACAATTTATTCTGTTAATAATATATTTTTCACAAGTACCAGATTTATCTATTATAGATCCAAGATATTTAAATTCTTCAACACATTTAATTATCATATTATTTATTTGTAGGTCTTCTGAATTTCCTCCGATTACCATATATTCGGTTTTAATATAATTTATTTTCAGTCCACCTACCTCAAATGCATCGACCAACTTTATAATCATATATTCTATATATTCTTTATCTTGTCCTATTATAATCTGGCCATCAGCAAATAATAAATTGTGCAGTAAATGACCATTAATGTTGATTCCCATTCCCCTACATGACTTATTCCATTTCATTAATACATCTTATAAATATATCTTGAACAATGTTGGTGACATCCCGCATCCTTGTCTTAATCCTTTTGTTATATCAAATTCTGAGGATACTCTATTTCCAACCTTAATACTTGCTTTACAATCATACATTCTTTTTATAAAATGTACTAGAGATTTAGGTATTCAATACTTCTCCATTGTCACCCAGAGCTTGTTGATTGGTATAGAGTCATATGCCTTTTCCAGATCAATAAATGCCATATGCACTTCTTTTCCTTTAGCCAACATATTTTCTATAATCTGCCTAATCACAAATATATTATCAAGGCACGATTTACCTGCTGTGAAACCTGTTTGTTCTTCTGATATTTTATTTCGTATTAGTTCCTCCAATCTAATTTTAATAATTGTTCTTAACATTCTACTAATTGCTGCCATAACACTGATCCCTCTATAGTTTGCTGGATCTCTTTTATTCCCTTTATTTTTGTATAGTGCACTAATATACGATAACTTCCACTCATCTGGAATAGGATCTCCTTCTATCACTTGGTTAAAAGTCTAGTTAAAATTCTTATAATTCCTGAACCATCATATATAATTAGTTCCATCGTTATTCCTCCTGGACCTGCCGCTTTTCCATTTTTTGCTGTTCTCAACACGTTTTTTTACCTCGTCTTCTGTTATAGGTTCTATTAGTCACCCTTTCCATTATCCAGTGTAGCATAGTCTATAAATTCTCTCCTAGTTTCTGTTAAAGCATTTTAAAATATTCCTGAAAAGTTTTCATTGGTAGTAAATTAAAACTCTTTGCCATATTATCATTTCGCATGTTTGCAATTGTCCTCCATGCTTGGGCTGACTTTGAATAGCCTACTGTATGCTCACTTTCTCCACATACTCTATTCCACATTTCTTTTTTATGTTTCCTGACTTCTGTTTTAACCTTTCTTATAAGTATGTTATAACTTTGATAACCTTCATCTTTCTTGGAACTTAAATATTTTTTATATGCATTTTTCTTTTCTGTTATGATATCATATCAAGTATTTCCTTATTCACCCAATGGTTTTTATGGTGTTTATCATTTTCCAGACAATAATAATAATAATAATAATAATAATAATAATAATAATAATGATAATAATACTTACTCACTGGCACTATCGAACCCGTAGGTTCATGGCCGCACGGACATAAGCTCTCCATACATCCCTATCCTGAGCTAATGCTTTCCAATCATTCCCTGCATAATCTACTTCCCTCAAATCATAGTTAATGTTATTCTCCCACCTCATTCTTGGTCTACCAACTGGGCGTTTTCCCTCTGGCTTTCCTACAAGAAGCTTCCATGCAAGTATTTCATTTCCCATAGGGGCCTACGTGCAACATGTCCTGCCCAACGCAATCTACGAGACTTAACTGTTCTTATTACATCTGGCTTCCTATAAAGACCATGTAGTTCATTGTTATGTAGTCTTTTCCATTCACCTGTCTGTTCATCCCTCTTTGGTCCAAAAATTTTCCTCAGTACTTTATTCTCAAATACTTGTAATCTCCTTTCCTCTCTTAAAGTAAGTGTCCATGTTTCGCACCCATATAATATAACTGGTAGAATAATAGTTTTATATATTTTCAGTTTAACGTTTTTTGAAAGGAGTTGGGACATAAAGAGTCTCTGCAATGCATAATAGCATGCATTTCCAGAATTGAGCCTATGTTTAATTTCTTGTGCATCTCATTCCTATTTGTGATCATTGTTCCTAGGTATTTGAATTCAGCCACTTCCTCAAAATTTCCCTCATTTGTCATTAGCTGTCCATTTCCATTATTATATAATGAATTTCTACTTGTGACCATATATTTAGTTTTATTGATATTTACTTTCAGTCCTAATTTCTTAGTATTACTCAATAGTGTGTGCGTGTTGTTCTTTAGTATCTCCTCGCTATCGGCCAATAATACTACATCATCAGCATAAATTAACAGCTTATTAATACCATTCAGTTGTAAGCCTTCCTCATTCTCTAAATATTTAATGGCATGCTCTAGTACAAAATTAAATAGTAGAGGAGATAGTGCATCTCCTTGCTTCAACCCATTCTGGATTTCAAAAGTGTCTGAAAACTGTTTGCCTATACGCACCCTACTCTTTGTGCCATTTAGACACATTCGTATAAGTCTAACTAACTTTTTAGGAATTCCGAACTCCAGCAGGATACTATATAACTTCTCACTCTTAATTGAATTATATGCTTATTTGAAGTCTACATACAGTTGATGTACAGTACCATTATATTCCCATTTCTTTTCTAAAATCTGTCTTATACTAAAAATCTGATCTGTTGTTGACCTGTTTCTTCTAAATGCACATTGATGATCTCCTAGAATGTCATCAATGTTGGGAGTAAGTATGCTTACTAATATATTTGTTAGAAATAAATAATAATAATAATAATAATAATAATAATAATAATAATAACAATAATAATAATAATAACAATAATAATCATCATGATCATCATTCGGTATCATGGCAGCTGCCGCCGTCTTCCGGAAACCAAACGCCATTCCTTTCTCTCCATCCATTGATCTTCCTCCAATCCCCTGATATTCATAATAATAGCAGCAGAAGTTCAATGGAAGGCTTTTTTTTTACTTCAATTTCATTTTGACACGTAAACAATTTTAATGTATAGTGTGTAGGATCACTGATCAAAGATCAGTATGTTGTATAGGTATATTGCCTTGTTAAATGAACGCCTTATTAAACTGTATGAATACAATGCAAGTCTACGGAGTCATTCATAAATTTTATAACCTTATTCACCAAGCAGAGGGAATATTTAAAAATTGCCTTATGCAAGTTTACTACATATTAATTTTCAAAGGCATATACAATTATATTTAATAATACCCTGGACATTATCGAGAAAAACGCCAAAATCCCTGCAGTCAAGTTGATCGGCACAGAATTTTAACTCGGGATTTCCCAAACACAAATCTCTAACGCTACCGTCAGAGCCATTCATTTAGTGACGCATGTTTTTATATTCGCCTTTCTTTTTTTCATTATTCGTAGTAGTATTAAAATTTAATGTTCTTTTCTATAAGCCTACAAAGTGGAAATATAATTATATTCATTTCATAAGTCTTTAAGCTGAAAATAAATTTAACTGGATGCCATTTTAAACCGTTTTATTTTTTGTATTGTTTAATGAAAATCAACTAAATGATCTCATTTAGTATCAAAGCATTAAAATCTAATTTCCGAATCCTCTTAACCGGGCAGCATTAAGCTAACAATAATTGACATTATGAAGCTATTAATTTATATTGGAAGATTTATTACAAATCCGCATTGCGTAATGGATGGAATTACCTTTCCAATTGCTTTATGTTCTGTTACAGTAATCATGTAAACGGGATTGACAGGTCTATTATGATGCGTTCTCCTACACTTCAACAACATGATAGTGACAAAAGGATATTAAAGAGGTCTATAACGAATATATTCATAATATTGAGGGGGCATTAAAATTTGTTCATAGTTATTTAATTAAAATGGGTAATTTCTAATTTAATTTTAACTTCAAAATTCAAATACAGTGAGAAATGAAGATCTTGAAGATGATTTCCGGGCTTTTGGCCGTAGTCTTGAGGCTTCAAGTTCCCCGACGTTTCGTCAGACACTGCGTCCGGCATCTCTTGAGGACACAGTCTCTGGCGAAACGTCGGAGATCTTCAAGCCTCAAGACCACGGCCAACTCTTGAGGACGGAGTCTCTGGCGAAACCTTGGGGAACTTCAAGCCTCAAGACCACGGTCAACAGCCCGGAAATCTTCTTAAGATTTTCATACCAATTCCGGCCGTGAAAGCCTAAGTCAATATAACAGTGAGAAATGTTACATTGCACAAGAATTGAGAATTGCAGATACATTAGTATTTTCTATAATTCTGACACTCTTTTATCTATGCATGTGGTATTTTTATATATGAGCGTAGATGTTTATTATTTTATCTATGTACTGCACACATAGACATGTATTCATTGTTTTTTATGCCATTTTTATGCATGAGTGTAGGTGTGTAGCCATGTATGTATTTGTTTATATGCTCATATTATTAAGTTTATTCTTCATTTTATTCATAGAAAAGATGCATGTACGGCCAACCAGGCCTATGCGCAATGTAAATGAAAATATATTTCCTTTCTTTCGAAATGTCAAAAATTTCATTGCTTATTATAATTCTGACAATTATAAAATATATATTTTTTATCTATTTAATTTATAGCATTCCTTTGAGTTTAGCAGAATGTAATTTTTAACGATGTAGTAAAAAAATTAAACTAAACACCATTGCGCGACAGGCCTAGAAGGCCCTTGGCATATCAGCCGGCTGCTGGCCTCACATCTACGTATCAATCACAGATGTAGATGATCTTACCAGTATAGGGGTGACATGGTAAGCACATAGGGTCACCAGTCATTATAGCTGGTTTTCTCAACCTGGAGCCGCTACTTATTGTAGCTATCCAAAGTCCTCACGATTCTGGGTGGATATACTGGCCGAAATTCCTTGAGAAAATGCAAAATTCCATGAGAAAATATCTTCACCCATGCAGAGTCGAACCAGCGCAAGTCCCGTAGCTCTGCGCCAAGGCATCTTGCTGTGCGTTTTCCTTATAATAACATATTTTGTAATTATTGATAATATACACATGGTCTATCAAAATAACAGAGCAAACTAAAACGGTTGAAAGCATACGGTAACAGATGCATGTAAGTTCCAATAAACATGGGTCTGCAAACAAACTGTGTGCTAGTTTTATCATTGCGAATATGTGGTTATGAGCCACCACTGATGTCCTGCGTTGTAAACGTGATATCGAAACTCACTGCAATTATCTCGCATATGGCGTTTGCGGACCCACGTTTACTATACTAAAAGTTGTTTTGCTTCTATTATCATATACTTTCAACCGCTTCAGTTTTCAGTATTAAATTTGATACGCCCTGCTTATATATATATATATATATATATATATATATATATGAGAGAGAGAGAGAGAGAGAGAGAGAGAGAGAGAGAGAGAGAGAGAGAGAGAGGAAATACATTAGAACATGTGACAAGATTTTTTTTAAGTTCCAACCATATACCATGCGCTTGCACCAAAGCGGTTTACACTATGTAATCATGGGATGCAGCCAACATATACATTATAGTTGAACTCACGTTGCCAACCAGCCTAAAAGCTAACCTAATGCAATTTAGGTACTCTAACCTGTGAAAGAATGCACGCTGATTTTATTTAGTGTAAGTTAATTAGTGCAAACTGTATGTTGGCTGCTCTGGAATACAGAATGTTCGTTAAAATAAATATGGCTGCCATGTCTTCCATAGTTCAATATTGTGAAAAAATATATTCAAATAATAGAAAACATGTAAAAATACTTGTAAATGGTGGGAAATAATTTGAAAAATGAATCCCTAAGAATAAAAATTAGAGTTTATGAAGTAATTTAAAAAGTCATGTCACATGTTGTGACATGAAAATAAAAATTAACGCCTGAACTGGTATTTGAACCCAGGACCTCTAAAATTCTCTTTAATTTGCTTACTTGTTATAGTAGCCAGGAGAGAGCAGTGAGGTCGAGTTCTCGTTAAATCTCATAAAGGAGAATATGTATATATAAAGGAAAAATAAATGTTTGTGCTAGGATGCCTTGATAGCGTAACTGGTAGCGCACTAACGTATCGAGTTAGAGATCCTGAGTTCAGGTTAAGGCGTTTATTTTTCTTTTCATGTCATGTATTAGGCCTTCCTTGCTAAATGTCAAAATTTAATTATAACATCGATATATATATATATATATATATATATGTTATAATTAAATTTTTGACATTGAGCAATGCAAGATTAATATGACATGATAAGAAAAACAAATGCCTGGACGGGATTCGAACTCGGAACTCTATGTCGGTACCTCAGCGTGTTATCCATTACACCACCAGGCGAATCTAACTCAAACACTTATTTTTCTTATATATAAATTATATTCTCCATTATTACTAGATGTCGCGAGAACTCGGTCTTCACTGCCACCTAGTAGCTGACTATAACAAGTAAGCAAATTAATGAGAATATTTTTACTTTAGAGCAGTGACGCTTCATCGATGTACCGAACCAGAGTTCCGGGTAAAGAATTAATATTTATAGGTATGACTATTATATTATTAACAATAATTCAATGATGGTTCGAATCCCGTCCAGGTATTTATTTTTCTTATCATGTCATATATATATATATATATATATATATATATATATATATATATGTATTCATATTTAGTAGGAACGGTTTAAAATCATAATCACAATGAATATTTCACAACGTATCTAGAGAAAATACAGAATATACTGTAATATCTATACACGCTAAAGCACACCTATAACAAGGAAATACATCAAAAAAGTTTATATAGGAGAGTGAAAAGTACTATATTGTACATAGACCACAACTAAATGACGCGGTTTAAAATTACTTACATGCATTTTTTTTATTTGTATGAACTGAAAGTTAAGATTGCAACATAGATAGTGTATATTTATTGAACTGTTTGTATGTGAAACGAAGGTAAAAAACAGCCACAAGTCTTACATATATACTTCTCATTTTACTATGTTGCAATCTTAACTTTTAGTGTATACAAATGCGGGCTCTTTTATAACAAACAGCAAAATTATTTTATTAAAATTATGAAAAGGTTCATAACTTAATATGTTCATTCCTAACAAGTAAGAAAATCTGTAACTAACTAACTCACTGGCACTATCGAACCCGTAGGTTCATGTCCGCTAATGTTTTCCAATCATTCTCTGTATAATCTACTTCCCTCAAATCATAATTAATGTTATTCTCCCATCTCATTCTTGGTCTACCAACTGGGCATTTTCCCTCTGGTTTTCCTACAAGAACCTTCCATGCACGTTTTTCATTCCCATTCATGCCACATGTCCTGCCAATCACAATCTACGAGACTTAACTGTTCTTACGGAGTATTATATCTGGCTTCCTATAAACATCATGGAGTTCACTGTTATGTAAGTCTTCTCCATTCACCTGTCTATTCATCTCTCTTTGGTCCAAAAATTGTCCTAAGAACTTTATTCTCAAACACTCCTAATCTCCTTTCCTCTCTTAAAATAAGAGTCCATGTTTCGCATCCATACAATATATCTGGTAGAAATAACGAAATCTGTGGCAAGATAAATGTTTTCTCATTTCCCTAGTAGAGTGGACCACCAATATGCATTTATTTAGTTACAGTAGATATCATAGTGAAAAAAAGAAGTAATTTCAAATAGTGAGTAAGTACGTTATGGTAACTACATTGCATGCTAGAATAAGTCCAGAAATGTGTCCTGCCATTTAAGGGATAGTATATATATATTTTTTTTTTGTAGTTTCAAAACTAAAATAATAATCGTCATTTCATCATCATCTTCGACGTATGGGCATATTGACCCGTTCCGCTCCCCGCTGCACTATATGCCACAAGTAAAAAATTAAGAAGATAACTGCGATTAGGAAGAATCGAAGCGAAAATGGCAGTCAAGCAAAATTTTTAGAGTCAAATCCACGCTCGAAGGGGGAATATTTTTCTCGGTGTTCAACCATTTTTTTTATACAATTGAGGCTAGGCGTATCGTCCTTCCAACGTCGTTTCGCCCTTCCTACATTTCTTCGGGTTTCAGGTCTATAATAAAGTCAAGTTGCCTTTAGCCTTGGTTTTAGACAAGTCTATTAACCCGGCCGAATGTGTACAGGGGCATAACCCGTAACTGTATACAGTTGGGTAATTCTTGACTTGCGCGTTCTCGTCGCGGGGGTGAACACTAAGAATCTTAGCGACTAAGTTATGTCAAGGGCCCAATCTCTTGGGGTATAACGAGGGCTCCTGTCCAGGGATACGGGTGAAGACCTCAACGGATGGATCGGCAAAAATAACAATTACAATATAAAATTATGAAATATTTACCTAAAACATCTGTCTCCTCATCTTGTATTAGTTACTTATCTGTAGCGCTTTCAGGACTTGTCCCATCATCAGCAGGATTCAACTTGGTGTTTCACTGAAAATCTGATAGAGAGTTACACGTACTGGGTATGTTTTCATTTATCAGATGGTTTATGCACAATTGGATATTTTGGAGATGGAAAATTTTAAGGTAGTTAACAACGAACATCTGATAAATGAAAACACACACAGTACGTGTAACCCCCTCTACCAGATTTTCAGTGAAACACCAGTTTTGAATCCTACTGATGATGGGATTAGTCCCGAAAGCGCTACAGATAAATAACTAATAAAGTTGAGGAGACGGACCTTTTAGGTAAATATTTGGAGCAGGGTTATTGTTGGGCAAAGAGGTAAAGATTGGATTTAGTGACACTAGGAATACTGAAGGAGTTCTCCATGTGTGAGAACTTAGGTTGCTCGGTTGGTATTCGGTAGAGTTGAGGTTCTTATCTCGGGATTCCACGAGGACTTCGTCGGGCAGAATTAATGTGCAAAGAATATCTGGTAAAAGTAGTTTATTCTTATCTTTTATAAACTGCAAGTAATTGTATATATATGAAGTGAATTTATCCAACTTTTTAGAACGTAGTGTTTTTTTGAAGTGACTTGATGAAATTATACACGAGAAGTAAGTGACTTGATGAAATTATACACGAGAAGTAAGTGACGAGGAGAAGCCTCTCTCGCCTATAGGTAAATTAGTTACTCCCACTACCTCGATCACGTGGACCTAAGGTCTGTGCTTAGGCACATATAACGAAACATATAATTGGTTAATGCGCCCTCCTATTTTGATCCCGGGGTGTTACAAATTTATTATTGGCGATTTACGCCTTCAGAGGTTGGACCTTTTTTCCCCGTGCTGGCTTCACGTACAGTCTGGTCACAAACATTAGCTAGGCTTGGGTTTTTCTTCTTAGGCTTGGGTTTTTTCCTAGGCTTCCGACGCTAGAAACTTGCCATGTTCCCACACTTTTTTGCTAACGTATGTTTGTGTCAGGGTAAAACCCCCGCTTGTACATTAGCTAATGGGTTATGGTTATCACGCTAAATCAGTTAACTGGAGGCTTAGAAGATATCTCTACTCAATCTGTCGAGCAAAGGATTATTGTCATTAGCAAGTTATTACGATGTGTCAGCCACTTCCGTCTTCACAAAAGAAAGGGTTACATTACCTGAGTTGTCAGTCTTCTTTAATAACTAATAATTTAATTACATTGATGCTGACTTCTTTGGATCATTTTATACGGCCTTTGCTCCTACATAATCAGGTTCCACTCTCTTCCCTGATCAATTTGAATATAAATATGACCTAAGTCCAGTAACTGCTTCATTTAATGATGTTATAATTTCATCAGATTATTATTGCCGATAGGGATTTATTTAGATTTACACAGGAGGCTGTATGAATGAATTGCCACAAATGCCCTATAAACAAATGGAAAAATCAAGGGATTTTTTATTTGTTTATAATCCTCTCGCGTAATATAATGCTAGTATCATAGCTATAGTGGCCTTTAAAGAAAAAATGACTATAATATTTTGGTTAGAGCACGTTAACCCAGAGAGTGTTGCCAGCACGTCAATTATGTTCAGATTGTAAACACTGATATGTATCCCTTTTACCTGGGATCGTTCTTTGAGGTTAAATAGACTCACTTTCTGCAATATAGACATACATAAATATTCATAAAGAAAAAAATGCACCCTTAATATAAATTTGGTGGTCTACTCAAACCATTCATGCTTATACAATTACCATTCAAAACTATTTAGTTGTATACCAGTATAGCATAAATTGCTCCTTCATGTGCAACTGTTTATTTTCAATTTAATTTACACCTTAATATCTACCTACATTATAATGTGCGTCTACAGCTTGGGAATTCATTTGCGATGAACCAGTTTTGTCTACTTCAAACCATATGTCGAATAATACTTCAGTTTTGCTAAATTTAATTCAAATTGAGTCAATAAGACTTATTTACATGGATCTATATCTTTGCGACCAAAATACTAAAATATCGCGTTTAAGCAGCTGTGCTATCGTTATAAACAATTATTATTGATAGTATTACCCCCTGATATCATTTTTTTTTCCCCATAGGTATTGCATACATACGAATTCATCATGATTATTAATCCATGAAATATTCATGATTCTTAATATTTTATTCTCAACATACTTCGGCCCATTTACTTTGCCAAAGCATAGCTGTCATTACTCAGCCAAACGACGTTATTTTCTTAAGCGTGCAAAATCATTTCCTTCGAATACAGAATCGCATAGTATGTCACATTCGCTTCCACCAGCGACCATGACTCCATCTCATCTTATTATTAACATCGAATACAAATTCGCACAAATTGTCACATTCGCTTCCATCAGCGATCATGACCTCATCTCATCTCATTATTAACATCGAATACAAATTCGCACAAATTGTCACATTCGCTTCCACCAGCGACCATGACTTCATCTCATCTCATTATTAGATAATACGGGATCCCTTGCCCTCAAATATTTTCAACAAAATAGCACGTGTTATACAAACACAGTGACGTGCCGCTTCGGCCCACGTCTACAAATTAAATTCTGTAAATATAATCAACAAATAAATTCCTCACGCTTTATAGGTTCACACCGTCACTCGGCCTTTCAATTAAGGTGCATTGAGCTTCACCCTGTCTCATTAGCTCCTATGTTTACGCTGTCTGATTGTTATTTTAGACAAAATAATCATAATCATCATGATATTATTCGTATTCAGATTGTTGTACAAGTTTCTTCAATTACCTATATGTATTAAACAATGACAATGGCCTATCTGGGCTCATTTTAACATTTACTGGATTAAGTAGATACTGCAGCTTTCTGCTCGAGCGATTGGGTTAAAACATTTAAAAATATAGATCCATTCTCTATCGATAAGTTCAAATCAACAATTTATTAATCGCCCTCAATCTTAGCTGAAAGTGGACATGCATGTGTTATATATTCACACTAGTTCAATTAATTATCCATCCATCAATATGGGGGTATTATCACGATTAATATCTAAATCGACATTTCACTTTATTTTTTTTCGCAGTCATTGTGCCCTTTCCTCTCGCGATTAGCGTTTTAATCTAGGCCTATTTAATCACTTTATTAGTGTCATTTATTTTAATTACTGATTATATTTGGTATTTTACCATACAACATTTATTTATTTTCTTTTCACTAATACTTTTCATTTATGTCCTAATCTCAGCTAGTATTGAGTTCGAATCCCGTGAAAACTGGTTCATGCATTTAAGTATAATTTATCAGGTCTTGTTTTTTAATTTGTTTGGGGATTATGCAGAGCTTATATGTTTGTACCTTTTGTATGTTATATCAAAATTCTGTCGGTATATAACCACTTCCTTACCTGGGTACTGCATAATTTCAGCGTTTACATTGACATTTATCTCGTGCCCAAAATCACGGTAGTGCCTACCTGTGCACACAATACAATATAGTACAATGCAAGACATACATACATACGTAATATATCCATTCCGTTGTCATTCTTACGTGTAAAAATCTCTCCCTTTTTTTTTCGAGTGTCATTTTCACTGTCCGTCTATCTACCCTTAATACTATTAGTGTCTAATTTCACAGTCTGTTGACTCGCAAAGGCCTCCTGTACTATTATTATATACATGTTTTGCGATACTACGCCCACACGCAAACAAACTCTGAACACTCGCATGGTAATTTATCGGGTCTTTACAGCCTCAATCTTATTCTCAGATTCACATATAATAACTAGACTCTTGTCAAAATTTTTCAAATGATTCTTACTTCTGTCATCTAGGTTAGTATGCGCCACAGAATTACTAGCGATCTCTGGGTTCCCTAGTATCTCTATACGTGCATATGTTTTGTGATTAGCCGTCGTCCAAGAAACACTCTCCCACGCGTATGATTCATTTTCGGGGTTCCTATCCTTTTGACCTCTACTATTTATGTTCTTTGTGATGACACTTATTTCATCATTTAGTTTGCTGATTTCATTAGTCACTTTCTGCACTATATCCATGCCTAACTCATTAAATCTAGGCTCTACTATCATTTCAATCAATTCAGAGCGTTTATCCTGCTCTGCAATTTTCTGAGCTACTTGGGGCTTTAGTGTTTCTTGTTCGTGGGCTGGCTTTTGTACAAATAGACACATATAATTTACCCTTTTGTCCGAGTTCTCTACACTACAGAGCACATTCTTGTCGACTCGTTTTATTTCCCCTTGTAATTCCTCCTGTTTCTCCCCTAAGTTAGTTTGTAACGTTATTATACTAGTGTTCATCTCTGTTCTCATTTGACTTATTACCCTGTTTTCTGTTTTCTCTGAGTCTTTAATAAGTTTTTGTTCCATTTTATTTATCTTTAGTTCTACACACGCTGACGATTCATTTATTTTCGCTTCTAGCATCTCTCTATCTTTTCTCATCTCATCCCTTAATGTTTCTTTCAACGTAAATACATCCTTTTCCCTGCTTATCTCCATCTGTTCCTCTCCAAGTTTCAAGTTCCCGTTTCATATTCCTCTGCATTGCCTCTAAATCCATTTTCCTATTTCTATCTATCGTCTCTAAATCCATTTTCCTACTTCTATCTATCGTCTCTAAATCCATTTTCCTACTTCTATCCATCTCCTCTATTCTCGACATTAGCATTTCCATGTATTTCATGGTGTCGGTGCTTGGATTTCCCTTGTCCTCTACTTCCCCTCTAGCTTCTACTCTTGCGTTGTTTTCACTACTTTCCCCTGTGCTCTGCTCTAAGTTCTCTCTGGCCATCTTCGTTTGTCCTCTCCCATCCTTACGATTTCGTTCTCTCCTTCAATCAGTTGCCCACAAGCCTTCTCCCTAATCTCTTCGTGTTTCCTATCCATTTTTTTTATCTTTATTTGCCTGCCTCTTTCTATTCCTACTTCTTAACAACATAAATACACACAGATATATTCTCCGTTAAATCACTGTAATATTTTGATTTCTTATATAGGTAAAAAGTAAAAAAAATGCTTATTCTGTTGTTGTGTCACTTACTGCTTCCTTCCTTCAGTTGCTGTCTGTCTGCTTGTTGCCATCATCTTCTCTGTCCTGGTTGCCTCGTGGTCGTGGGACTTAGTCGTTCTGCCGTTGATTTCTATTCGTGTGTTACTTTACGACCTATTCTGCCCCACGTTGGGCGCCAATATGGAGCAGGGTTATTGTTGGGCAAAGAGGTAAAGATTGGATTTAGTGACACTAGGAATACTGAAGGAGTTCTCCATGTGTGAGAACTTAGGTTGCTCGGTTGGTATTCGGTAGAGTTGAGGTTCTTATCTCGGGATTCCACGAGGACTTCGTCGGGCAGAATTAATGTGCAAAGAATATCTGGTAAAAGTAGTTTATTCTTATCTTTTATAAACTGCAAGTAATTGTATATATATATGAAGTGAATTTATCCAACTTTTTAGAACGTAGTGTTTTTTTGAAGTGACTTGATGAAATTATACACGAGAAGTAAGTGACTTGATGAAATTATACACGAGAAGTAAGTGACGAGGAGAAGCCTCTCCCGCCTATAGGTAAATTAGTTACTCCCACTACCTCGATCACGTGGACCTAAGGTCTGTGCTTAGGCACATATAACGAAACATATAATTGGTTAATGCGCCCTCCTATTTTGATCCCGGGGTGTTACAAATTTATTATTGGCGATTTACGCCTTCAGAGGTTGGACCTTTTTTCCCCGTGCTGGCTTCACGTACAGTCTGGTCACAAACATTAGCTAGGCTTGGGTTTTTCTTCTTAGGCTGGGTTTTTTCCTAGGCTTCCGACGCTAGAAACTTGCCATGTTCCCACACTTTTTTGCTAACGTATGTTTGTGTCAGGGTAAAACCCCCGCTTGTACATTAGCTAATGGGTTATGGTTATCACGCTAAATCAGTTAACTGGAGGCTTAGAAGATATCTCTACTCAATCTGTCGAGCAAAGGATTATTGTCATTAGTAAGTTATTACGATGTGTCAGCCACTTCCGTCTTCACAAAAGAAAGGGTTACATTACCTGAGTTGTCAGTCTTCTTTAATAGCTAATAATTTAATTACATTGATGCTGACTTCTTTGGATCATTTTATACGGCCTTTGCTCCTACATAATCAGGTTCCACTCTCTTCCCTGATCAATTTGAATATAAATATGACCTAAGTCCAGTAACTGCTTCATTTAATGATGTTATAATTTCATCAGATTATTATTGCCGATAGGGATTTATTTAGATTTACACAGGAGGCTGTATGAATGAATTGCCACATATTTCATAATTTTATATTTTAATTTTGAACAATACCTCAACGGAACTTATCACGAATCTTATAAAAAAAAAGAACAAGCTTCAACAAACGGAAGAGGCAGCCTTCCACGCAAGCATGTGCATTTGCTTTGAGGTGTCAGCCCCCGCCATTGGACTTACTATGCAGCGGCCGGTTGCCTGCTACGAGGACATTTAAACAAACTCGAACTCTCCAAGTCAATATTCGGACAGATCTAACAAAATTAAAATAATAGCGTATTTAAAATGTCAAGCATATGTCCATACACTGAAAAATTTAAATCATTAAATTTATATTTATGTCCCTCCCAATGGCTCCGGTGGCAGCATATCTGCCTCTTAATATAGGGGTCTCATTTGATATTAGGTGAAGTTGGACTTTTCAAAATGAATAATTTCGACCACGGGGTTAGTATTAAATTATGTCCCCATTAAGTATGACTATTCGTCATTCTAATGAGGGTCATTAATTCTGGTGGTCCTTTTGCTACTAATCGGCAATATTAGGCTACATGCCGGCACGGTTTCACCTGTTCTCTTTGCCCATCATCATTATTCATTCACTACGCAAACATTTGTACATACAAGCTCAATCTTAAACTGAATTCAAATCTGCACGCAATACAAGTTATATATTATTTTATTTCATGTATTTTGAAGTTGTGCGCCTCTCTCTTCCACTATTTAATTTCGTACTAGAGCATGCCATCAAATCTTTAGGAGGACTATTTAACTCATGTCGCAAATGGTAGTCAATGACCAATCACGTTTCAATGAATTCTGTTTTACACCAATGACAGTCGTGTTTCAACTCGCTCTTTATCGATTTCTCTTTATCAGCTCCTGCTTTTGTGATAAAGAAAGCTCCTCCTTTTTTAATATTCTGAACAGGTTAGACCATTATTTTCTCCAACAAATACATTGAATATAGCAAATAATGAATAGATTCAGTGATTTTACTGAACTGTTTATTCAAAATACAAATGATTAACCTATAATGTTGATTATAACAGTTTGATGTGTTTCATTATTTCTCCACCAGAGTGCATTCTTACAATATTGCGAGCCTCTTTGGCAATAAATAATATGATCGAGTTGCAGTGAATATACATAACCTCACATTTCTAATTTGTTTTCAGACATCGCCGTTTACATTAACTATATAAATATTTTAAAACACCGGTAACTATATTCAAATAATTATTTTTTAGTAAAGAGCTTAATTGTATTCGTTAAATAGTCCTAACAAATGCCGCTCTTGATTTCCAAATTCTCTAGATAAATTCACTCCTGACTTCGTGAGTCGTGAATTTATCGATGATTTGGAAACCACTCGTGGCATTACTTATGATAAAGAGGGCCTATAACTCAATGGTATTAATAAGCTGTTAGTTTATGTTGATGATGTAGTACTATTGGGCTATTGCGAAGAGATACTAAAGGTCAACAGGCACACACTATTGAGTAACACTAAGAATTTGGGACTGGAAGTAAATATCAATAAAACTAAATATATGGTCACACACAGATATACATTATATAATGGAAATATACAGCTAATGACAAATGAGGGAAATTTTGAGAAAGTGGCTGAATTCAAATACCTAGGAACAATAATCACAAATAGGAATATGATGCACAAAGAAATTAAACATAGGTTCAATTCTGAAAATGCGTGCTATTATTATGCATTACAGGGACTCTTGACGTCCCAAATCGCATCAAAAAACATTAAACTGAAAATACATAAAATTATTATCCTACCAGTTATATTATATGGATGCGAAACATGGACTCATACTTTAAGAGAGGAAAGGAGATTACGAGAATTTGAGAATAAATTTCTTAGGAAAATATTTGGACCAAATAGAGATGAACAGGCAGGTGAATGTAGAGAACTACGTAACAGTGAACTACAGGGTCTTTATAGGAACCCAGATATAATTAGAACAGTTAAGTCTCGTAGACTGCGATGGGCAGGACATGTGGCACGAATGGGGAATGAACGACGTGCATAGAAGTTTCTAGTAGGAAAACCAGAGGGAAAATGCCCAGTTGGTAGACCAAGAATGAGGTGGGAGAATAACATTAACTATGATTTGAGGGAAGTAGATTATACAGTGAATGATTGGAAAGCATTAGCTCAGGATAGGGATGTATAGAGAGCTTATGTCCGCGCGGCTATGACCCTAAGGGTTCGATAGTGCCAGTGAGTTAGTTAGTGTTTTGAAAATTAACGTCATTTATCTTCCTTGCAAGGAATCCGAAGCATGGAAACCCCAATAGGTTGGCAATACGCACACAAATACACAGTCATCCACAATTAAAATTTAATTGAACAAAATACAGTTTTCAACCTAATTTCATAAAGTTAGGCTATAGGTTTTTCAGTATTAAAAGAAAAAAATTATACTTTTTACTCTAAATATCTTGTCTATTCTGCCATACTCCAATAATTTTCACGTTTGTAGCCACACATTTTTAGATTATTTGAGTAATAATGGCAACTGATACGCCCTCGAGGTTTCTATTTAACACCTCATTAGGAAAGAGGTGATCAGCTTCCCCCAAGGAGCCATGACACCCTCAGGTATTTTGCCATCAATGCAGCCCCTGAAGTCTGATTCATAGTAGCAATTATAAATGTGTGAATGACGGCATCTGGCGGAGACTCTCAACCTCACCCTGAAGCTTCAGCTTCAGTAGTTATATCCAAACACTATTTCAACATCAAATAGTATTTTTATGCTATACTTATAGAATGGATAGACCTGAATGAGTTTTAATCACTCAATTTGTTATAGACAAGCATTACCAAATATTAATAATAATAATAATAATAATAATAATAATAATAATAATAATAATAATGTATTTAAGCTGACAAAGTTACGACCATAAGGCCTTATCTACCCCTCAACCACCGATTAATAAAAAGTATAACATTTTATATCCATCCATAGTAATTCTGCCCAAGGGCTGGTCTTTCACTGCAATCAAAGCATTTTCATGCTAAGGTTTGCAGCTTTACTAGGTAATTATAGGTGTGGTAGCTTCCCGTTGTTTTCCACACCGTGAAGGACGACAATGATAAGGGTGATGATGATAGCCGGATGATTTTCGGGGACCGTTGGGCTCTAATCTTCCTGGCGTTTGTCTTACAGATGAGGTAAAACCCCGAAAAAACGCGCTGTGTGACAAGGCAACACGCTACCTCGAGACTAAAGCGGTGGACATAAATTTTGTATACTTATTATAAATTAAAAATATTATTAAATAAGAACTGAACAATGCAAAATGCGAATGTGGTCTAATATGTTAACACTAACAACAGAGGGAAGAAAAGAAAATAAAAGAAAAGAAAAGAAAAAACAAAAGGAAGAGAAGATTCCGAGAGGAATAGTTATAGGTGACATTATGAAATGAGCCGAAAACATAGTTTGTATGCAGGTAGTATTTTCATGACGTAGAGGGTTAAAATACCGTTATCAGTTTATTTCTTATTCTTTCACTTAACGGGCTAGTCAAATTGCCTGTTCCGCCCCTCACAGTTGTTCTGTCCAGGATGGGTCAACTAAACTTACTTAAAGTCCTCGAACGTCTTGGCGTTGACGTTAAATGCTGCTTGTTACATTCATTCTTTCTACATGTCTAAACTATTTTTCTCTATATTCTTTGATTTTATCATTCAATGGATACATATTTAACTCTGTTCTTATATCTTCGTTCTTTATCCGATCCAACCTTGTGCAGCCTTTTGTTCTTCTACGGAAGTTCATTTCTATGCTATGTATTCTACTTTCCATTTTTTTTTGGTCATTACCCAAGTTTCACTACCATAAAGTAATGCAGGAACTGCCAATGTTTTATAAAACTTCAATCTAGCCCCACGAGCTAGACCTTGTCGTAGTGGAGAGACTCAGTACCTAATGACCCAGACGACTAGATAGAGAAGTGTGGTTTTAAATTAGCTTGCTATGTAGTAAGAGGAGGAGGGAAGCGAACTAGCTCCAACGCGGGGACCTCAACGGCTTCAGAAGCTGAAGAAGAAACTTGTTCTCAACGGTAAAGAAGGCGGAAGAGAAACCTGCGAGACAAGGGGTAGATGGGACTCCAAAGTTTTGGTTAGCAACTCGTCTAGGAGAAGGAAACTTTGAAATAAATTCCCGAACCACTAGGGAAAGTAGTTGTGCGTCTGGGCTGGTAACCCGCCCACGTAAAAAAAAAATCCAAACTCATCTCTCTCACAGTGTTCAGCCCAACGGTTTTAATGGATGACGGCTTAAGCATAAAAAAGAATATCAGTTAATTTAGACTTAAATAATTATGGTGAATCGATAACCCTGACATGACAAAGAAGTGAGTTCCATGTTCTAAGTTATAGATATTGTCAAATATTCAGGGTATTAACATGCCCTGTGCTGTAGTAATGAAAGTAAAGAAGTATGTTATGATATTGTGCCTAAATTGTAATGAACCGATACATTTTGTAAAAGCATTTATTTTATAAACTTGGTAAATGTATGTGCAGAATTTTGCAGCACGCTTTAGGTAGGCACGAGGGTCTCTTCAAGGAATTCGATGATCAGTAACAATGAGTTGTGCAATTAACTAAAAAGGGTTTATTATGTTAACCTCTTATAAACAACACAACATTCACAACAAATTAATAATATCTTGTAGACTATTTGAGCAAATCTAGACTTCCCTAGTATATTTACGTACGATAGATTGATTCACACTTTTAGGTAATAATATGGGAACAACAGGCTCCTCTGAATATTCGTAATATGATAAACTAGCCCACTCTGTTTTCGTAAGGGAGCTACTGGCTCCTCTCGGTATGTACTCGTATGGGAGCTACTGACCA
This sequence comes from Diploptera punctata, assembly GCA_030220185.1. Taxonomy (NCBI): domain Eukaryota; kingdom Metazoa; phylum Arthropoda; class Insecta; order Blattodea; family Blaberidae; genus Diploptera; species Diploptera punctata. Next base: position 77,853 of record JASPKZ010006453.1, on the reverse strand, counting down.
CACACTGTGAACAATAACATTTCTTGGCCTTTTATATTCATTTCCCAAGGAAGTTTTAAAATTGGCTCAAATATTCCTTTCAACAAAATTTATTGTTTTGCAAATCTAACCATATTCAACATGTCAATCAAATTTACACTTTTATAATAAACATTAGTTTCGCTTCGCTAGGTACATGTACCTGCCAACCCTTGAGTTACCGTTAACCACTGTAAAACAAAAGCTTATTGTGTGGTCCCAAATAATAACGAAATTAATTTTAATTCTAGGAATTTCTAATGCTACAATTTGTAATAGTAAAACATGTAAATACAGAGTTCTTCGGTCGTTTATACACAGCGATGATAAGGCTAGAATTGAAGGCGACACGTGGTCATATCGACGGAAATGGAATACAAAATCGAATGCTCGCATTATGAACACGCTATAATCTGTCACTTAGGCCAGTTGTCACATCAGCCAATAATATGTCGCAGTAATTGACGTGCGACGTTACAAGAGTCTGTACAAGTATTAATGTAACTTCAAAATAAAGAATATTTTCCTAAAAATATTTCCAGGAAGATTTGTGCTTTTTTTGTGAGAATTTACTGCGAAACTTGATTAAAATGTTCCAAGAAATGTGTTAAGTAAATTTATCATAAGCAATGACACGAGTGATTTCCAAATTATCGATAAATGTACGACTCACGAAGTGAGGAGAGAATTTATCTAGAGAATTTGGAAATCAAGAGTGGCATTTGTTAGGACTATTTAACGAATAAAATTAAGCTGTTTACTCACAAATCATTGTTTAACTATAGTTATTATAAAATATTTATATATATAATGTTAACGGCGATGTTTGAAAACAAATCAGAAATGTGAGGTTATGTTCATTCAATGCTGCTTGATCATATTATTTATTGCCAAATAAGATCGCAATATTGTAAGAGTGCACCCAAGTGGAGAAATAATGAAACACATCAAACTATATATCATAATCAACATTTCGGGTTATTCATTTATTTTTTTAGTAAACAACTCAGTAAAATCAAGGAATCTTTTCATTATTTGCTGTATTCAATATATTTGTTGGAGAAAAATAATGCTTTGACCTGTTCAGAACATTAAAAAGGAGGAGCTTTCTTTATCACAAAAGCAGGAGCTGATAAAGAGAAATCGATAAAGAGCGAGGTGAAACACGACTGTCATTGGTTGTAAAACAACATTCATTGAAACGTGATTGGCCATTGACTAGCATTTGTGGCATGAGTTAAATAGTCAAAATTAAGTGTAAGAGAAGCAACAAACTGAAAAAATTCTGCAGTTAGTGCCTTGAAACAATTCGGTATAATTTTATTTTACATTTTTATTAAGTTCGCTTTACATATTATTAGCTGATTTACAAAATATCTTTCAAAAATGTTATTTATACACGAATAATCAAAATTATCTAAAGCATCAAATTATAGAATAACTACCGATAATTATCGAACTTATTAACCAATAAAATTACCCTATCCTTAATATTAAATATTCCGGGCTATGTGGCCGTGGTCTATAACTGGAGTTTCTTCCAGACGTTTCTTCCTCGACTGCGGAGGGCATCTTCTGTGACGAGTGCTTCTAAGTAGTGGTCTCTGATCTTAGACTCGACTCTCATTCACAGTCGAATCTACGACCACAGAACACCAATTAGAAGCACTCGCCACTGAAGATGCCCTCCGTAGACCCTTGGAGTGGTAGGAGATTAAGACTCCTACTTTTCTAAACAACTTTGATACTAGTCGAGATGTCAGCTCTGCGTGATGGCCAACTTTACCTCTAGAACAAAAAACTGGTACTCATATAAGTTAGAGGCTGATCGAATCCAGGGATATTGTGCCACCAGATGGTTTAGGTCAGTTTAAAAATTTTGAACCACCGGGACTCGATCCGTCGACATTCCGGCATATAACGTATTGACATATTTAATTTATGTATGTACGCGTGTTTGTATATCAATTAATCCTCTAGATGTTTTTGCTTTCTCAAAAGCAAACTTGCATATATAGCAATCAATTTAAAAGAAGTAATGTCCAGTTTCTTAACCAACAAAATCAAATCATTGTGAATGGAAGTTGATCTGAAGACAAAATTAAAATGCTATCGCCTTTTGTAAGAAAATTCACAACATATCATGGGAATAAAACAATCAAGGCATTCTCCAAACATCAGCGAAATCCGACTAGTAGAACTGAGGTTTTAACTGAAAACCGAAATTTAAAAATCGCTCTAGAGGCCGCCATGTTTAATTTTTCGCAATGAAACTGAATGCATAAGAATTAAATAACAAAATAAATACACATTATGTAAATCAGGAAAATCGGATCATAAATTCGTGTTTCTCAGGAATTCGATTAGTTGCCGCAGTTCCTGCATGACGCACTTAGAGATTTTTATTTCCATAATATACTCAACTTACATTGTAGACTTAGAATTAGGCCTACTTTCATTAACCTTTTATGCAAAAATACATCAATGCACCAGAACAGAGCTGAAATTTTCTAAAAAGTATAGAATTTTCTAATGGTGCGGTGCTAAACTATCGAAGAAATAAACTGTAGAATTGTAAGGTAAAGTAATAAAACTTGTGAGCAATAAAACTGTTTGTATTTTATACAATTATATTATCTGTCATATTACATTGCATGCAACAAAAAAGGTTGCCTCTTGTTTTCATGTTGAAGTTAGCCGAGTTTGGTCAATGATCTCTGGGGTCAAGCTGTCGTGTCAGATATCAGAGAAAGAAGAGAAAAGAAGCTACGAAAAAGTTTTCTTTGGCGAAACAGAGAGCTCTGGCATTTAAAAAAAAATCTTAACGAAAGTGCTTCCCAAAGTGGTCAGATCTAAATGTTCACTTAGATATCATCCTAACCTTAATCAATACAGTACCTTCACAAGCTGCAATCTAAAGATGTGCCATAAGATACGCGTATTTATACACAGAGTTTTGGTTGACTATTTAACTCATGCCCCAAATGGGAGTCAATGACCAATCACGTTTCAATGAATTCTGTTTTACAACCAATCACAGTCGTGTTTTACCCGATATTTACCAATTAAGTTTATCATTAATTAAAACATTTTGTCTGTTCATTCTTACCTCTTAGAGTTTTTTTCACGAACATATGTTTCAGAGCTTCTTAGCCACATCATCAGCGATTACAGACTGAATTTTTTCATGTTGTCGGCCCTGATTCATGATTCCTTCTCTCTTTGCCTCTGGTCCAATGAATTTACTAATAAGGTTCCTTTCTGCGGGAATTTCAAAGTTCACAATTCTTTCCTTGTTCTTCTGTATATAGATTATTTCCCATATGGTGAGTTCATTTTTGTTTTCTAACTGTTTTAATAATTTTGTGTTTACATCTATTTTGTGTTTTTCTGACCAAACATGAGCAGCTACTGCAGACGTTACTACTTCCCCCTTCTTTTTTTACATTCCTTATGTGTTCTTTAGTTTTAATGGTTAAATTTCTTTTTGTTTTTCCTATGTATATCTTATCGGAGTCTTTACATTTTATTTGATATATTCCTGATTGTCTACATTATTAATCTTTTCATTTTTATTACTTTTTATTAGTTTATTTAAACTATAATCATTCTTTCGCACTAAATTAATATTAAATGTTCCAACAATCTTCTGAAATTTGTTGTGTGCCCAAGGGTGATATGTGAATTTCCTGTATTTCTTATCTTTTAGTTTTTCTGTCTTCAGACAGAAAAATACAAACAGGAAACAAATTACACAACGTAATAAACAATAATATCGAAGAAAAAATTATTTTAGCAATAAAGGAATATACGAATTAACGTATAAGAGATTGTAAAAAAAATACATTGGAAAGACATGCAGAAGCATTAATGTCAGATTTAAAGAGTATTTTAGAGATTTTATCTATACTGGAGGAAGCTCGAGTTACGCAAAACATGTAATTTAAGCAGAACACCATATGCACAACATCGTTAACGCCCTTAGAATATTATACAGAGGAAACATATCGGCGAAGATAAATAGATTGAAACAAATTGCGATTTTGAGAGATATCATAAACGACTTATTTCTGAATGAGAACACACCCAGTATACACAGTCCTCTATACAGAATAATCACAACCAAGTCAGTGATTCAACGAGAGTCAACAAATACAGACCTACTTCTTTCTGCTGATGATAGAACTAGTCCCGAAATACCTACAGAGCATTGAAACATCCTAAGTTGAGGAGACGGACCTGCAAGGTAACTATTTTATAATTTTATTTTAAAAAATGTATTACTTCATTCTTAAATTTGTATTAATCTATTCTATATCGTTTTGTTTATTTTTTCCTTGTATTTTTTTCACTGTTTATTTGCAAGAATTCATTTTACATCTTGATACTGACTCCTAAATTTATTTGTTTTCTCTGCCTTTAACTAAAACTTTGTAATGTATATATTCTCTATGTATTATTTCTGTAACTGATCTGCGCCCGAGCACAAGTACTTGCTCATTCGGGTGTCAATACTGTGTAAAAAAATATTTTATAATAAAATGTATTCTTATTCCTATTTTCTACTTTCTACATCCATAAGGAACTAGGCGCCTTAAGGAGGGCAAATTCCTAGTTCAATAATTGTTCAAGTGATACATTTAGAAAGACGTTTTTGCAGTCTTCAAAGCGAGAATACTTGAGGTAACACAATATCGTGCATTACCCCTTTCCATTCTTTGTGTAACAACACGTAATTCTGTACACGCAATGTTTCAAGATTACCTGCCAGATGCTATGAAAGCATTTGCTTGATGCTTTTGGTCTAGCTAGAGAGTGACGTCCAATGACAAACTGATCTAAGGTCGAATCGTAAATCTAATAACAAGGGAAGAAGTTCTCAAAAATTATTTAAACTAGAATATGAAATTTATCACAAAATTAAAAGAATTTCAACAATGGTTGTTACAAATTCCAGATTTAATTATAGAAATGTATTTAAAACGCCTTTCGTATAATAATTTAAATCAGAATATTGCGATCTTCTAAAATTCTACGTTATTTTCCGTTCATTTATTAAGACTACGCTGAAAACGAAGTGAAAATATAACCTACCACTTCCGAAACTCACGCGTTAGAAATTACCCTGAGTTTCTAATAGTCCAAGATCCAGCTGCAGGATTACTACGTTCATTGAGTGTATGAACAAAATCTACATTTTCATAAAATTGTGAATGACTGAATACATTTTTGCCGAGTTGCCTATTAAAATATTATTTATTTATTTATTCGAAATAGTTTGATTCATTTGTCATTAAAATAAATTATAACTCAGTTCGCAGAAATCGATGTATAGAGCTTGAAAAGTTTTGGTTGTCATTGCACACTTGGCCGTAAACCTCCTCGCGGCTACAGCAGGCAGTGACACCAATCAGTAATAAAATGGCGATAAGTACATGTGTATTGTTTTCTATTGCTTCAAATAAAGTTCAGTTCATTAAAAATCCTATGATTTGTTTCGTATAATTTATATTAACACTACGTTTTGGATATATTTTTGTATAAACATTGTACATAGTATACATAAAGGGCAGTGGTTTTACTTCCCGCTGCGAGAGAACAATATAAAACAATAAATACGTACTTACCGCAATTTTATTACTGATTGGTGTCACAGCCTGCTGTAGCCACGAGGAGGTTTACAGTTAAGTGTGCAATGGCAACCAAAACTTTTCAAGCTCTATATATCGATTTCTGCGAACTGGATTATAATTTATTTTAATAACAAGAGAATCAAATCATTTCGAATAAATAAATAAATAATAGTTTAATTAAACATACTGGCGGCCGAATTTTAATAGGCAACTCGGCAAAAATGTATTCAGTAATTCACAATTTTGTGAAAAAAAATCGATTTTGTTCATACGCTCGATGAACGTAGTAATCTTCCAGCCGGATATTGGACTATAATGAACAATAAAATAATATAAAGGTTCATACGCTTAATGGACCTACAATTTAAAATATTATTAAAGTTTATCCTAATTAATATAGAATTTTATTCTAGTCTATTTTTTTTTTTTTTTTTTTTTTTCCAATCCCACCAGGTTGTCTTTAGTAACACTCGAACCCGAGAAGTCAGAAACGCTGACCACTAGCCCATGAGACTGGTCATTTAGTCTAATATTATTACTAACAAGAAACAAAGAATAGCATAAAATAAGGAAAGCTATTTTAAAGTTTTAAGATATGCAGATAATAATTTACATCCCATATTAATTTTAATACGTAGGCTTACATATACAAAGACTGTACATATTTTTATTCAAGTAGCATTTTCATTATGTAGACATTAAAATATCAACAATTTTAGACTTAAATAATGATTGTGGTAGACAGTCCATGGCGACTGGGAAATAAGTTCCATGCTCTAGCCATAGAAATTGTGAAAGATATAAAACGAAGTCTCAAAGGAACTAGAAAGGAGACACTTTTAAAATTTTATAAAACAATGGCGGTTCCAAACCTACTATATGGATCCGAACATTAGGTCTTAACCAAAAACTAGAAACGAAGAATAGAATCATCAGAAATGAGGTTTCTAAGGAGTGTACCTGGCTATACAATAATGGATCAAAGGCGAAGTGATATATACGACGAGAACTGAATACAGAGTGTCCCATTCAAACCTCCCACATTTTAATTAATCATAACTAACAAAGTATGCAGAATTATGAAATGAGGCAGGTATTAAACGGAACAGAAACTAAGAATTTTCAGTGCCACATGTTGCCACACACTAAAACACCTCTCTATGTGCATCATTGGCTGCGCGAACAATATCAAGTCTGTATTGGATTTCGTGCCACGTTCTGTCCAACATGTCCATTGAACTGCCGGGAAGCTTGGCGAATTGATTTTTGTGGACTTCTCTGAAATCCTGCTCTAATTTCTTCAATATTTTCTTCTGAAACACCTGTACGAGCACCTCCTGATTCTTTTTTAACTCTTCCAGTCGCCAGAAACTTCTCAATGGTCTTCCCATCAGATGCATTTCCTCCACATTCTCTTCGGTAATTTCTCTGCACTGTAACTATTAACTTCGTTTCTGCATACCAGAAAACAGTTTGTGCTCGTTGCTGAGGAGTCGCCATTTTGTTCAATGCCATTATTGTCCAACATGCGACAGATGAATTAACTGCAACAATGAAAACAAAAATTCTTGAATTTCTCTTTCTTTTAATACCAACTTCATTTCATAATTCCGCATACTTTGAGAGTTATGATTAATTAAAATGTGGGAGGTTTGAATGGGACACAATATACATTCAAACTATTAGATAGAATTACACAATACAGAGATGAATGGATGGACCACATCAATAGAATGGATAACAATAAAATTCCGAAACAGATTCTTCATTACAAACCACTAGGACAAAGAAATGTTGGAAGACCCAGTAAAAGATGGATAAACCATTTCTAACATGAGATTGGAACTGACCAGCAGGTATAGGCCTAATCCTTGATGCTGCTGCTAATGATGATGATGATTTAGAGTATAAACAGGTCCTGTGCTCTGGTATCGAAGGTAGGAAGTCGCTCGAGATCTTGTGCCTAAATAATTGTGATGAGCCGATTAAACTTTGAAAACGCGTGGACAAATAACTTAGTAAGTGTGTTCAGAATTTGGAATAGCAAGACCTGTGAAGTAGAGTCATTTTAGATCCCTTTTGTCATTTTAGTTTTAACCCTTTATCATCCCCTCACCCCTCTTGAGGGTGCTTGGGGTCAAAGTTGGATTTAAAATATCAAAGGATTACTACTAATGGCATTAGCGACCCAAAAACTATAAATTCTACCGGTCGTTTTGATTATTTTTAGATGTCACCTACCTCATCCCCTGTCATGGGGCTGATAAGAGATCTCTAACGCCATGCTACCTTTTCCAGATTGGTATTTATATGCGAACCGAGATTGGTTGAAATTATCCCAGGTTTAAAGAGTCATACTGTAACAAATAGGAGGTTGCCGATCTCTCACTTTCTTTTCTTTCTTTTCAACACCCGCTCATTCCCCTAGGGGTGCCGGAGGTATTTTACTCTTACCGCTACATTTCTAAGTAGTAATTTATATGTGTATAAAATGTGATTGAAAATACTCCAGGAGTTTGAGACTACGATATCTACATTTTACGTACACTTACAAACATTCTCCATATGCAGGATAAGTTCTTTTGAATTTGGTTACCACCGGTATATTACCAACTCATAACAACCGAATAGATTACTTTATTATCTATGCATTAGCAATACAAACCAGATCGTGGGTTCAAGCCTAAATAGGGTCCTGATTTTTAAACTGCTCTAAACCTTCTGACTCGGCCTCTGAAAAAAACTGAAGGTATTTAACCACATAAGAACTAAACCTTGGATGGGTGTACGTCTTCGGAAACGGACCACAGCGAAAACTCTATGTATTTTATTATACAAGACCTAAACCTGTGACTCGAACTTATCATTCCTTGATAATGGTATGTGGGATCATGCCGAAACGTCGGAATCAGAGGCCAGAGGCCGAAATTGAATCCAAGACGCGGAAAACCCAAGAAAACTTTCATATATATATATGCATATATATATATATATATATATGGTATGATAAGAAAAATAAATGCCTGGACGGGATTCGAACCCGGATCTCTGAGTCTGTACCTCAGCGTGATATCCATTACACTACCAGGCGAATCCAATTCAAACACTTATTTTTCTTATATATGTATTATATATATATATATATATATATATATATATATATATGGTATGATAAGAAAAATAAATGCCTGGACGGGATTCGAACCCGGAACTCTGAGTCTGTATCTCAGCGTGATATCCATTACACCACCAGGCGAATCCAATTCAAACACTTATTTTTCTTATATATGTATTATATTCTCCATTATTACTAGATGTCGCGAGAACTCGGTCTTCACTGCCATCTAGTAGCTGACTATAACAAGTAAGCAAATTAAAGATATTTTTTTTTCTTTATAGCAGTGTCGCTTTATCGATGTTATAATTAAATGTTTAACATTGAGCAATGCAAGCTTAATATGGTATGATAAGAAAAATAAATGCCTGACATTTATTTTTCTTATCATACCATATTAAGCTTGCATTGCTCAATGTTAAACATTTAATTATAACACACACACACACACACACATATATATATATATATATATATATACACGCACACACACATACACATAGATTAAAGAAGTTCAACCGGCTGAATTCTAGTGCCGATTTTTTACAAATATTGGATCTTCAATCTATTATTACACCAATTACCTCAATTTCACCCTCTTCTAATACTCGGGGGAGACGGTAAATCGATTAATGTTTTATTTGCAATTCATAAGGCCTACAATGGGTAACTTTATCTTTGCTAGTGAAATGTTGGAGATAATATTTTATCGGATGAATTAACAGTTGCCGAGTGATATTTTAGTGCAGCAATTTGCATTATACCCAATGTAATCAAAGTCTATTTCAACAGTTGAAATCCAAATTAATGACTTTTAAAACATAGTGTTAATTTATTAAATTCTAGTTTTCCCTACGTTACAACTAGAACTGTTGCAATTACCGTATTTAACACAAGTGGTAAATGGGTTTATGTTCTTAGCGATGAATTCAATCCAAAAATTAAAACTTTAACAGAACAAATGCAGAATGCTACACCGCAAACTTGTATAAACGATTGGCCATGCAGAGAGAATCATTTTTTTAAGGAGCATACACTTTCAAATACGTTATTTACGCCATATAATGAAGTCCTAATCTTTCCTTTGGAGAAATGTAAAAAAGTGAGGTCTATGAAATTCGAGTCATCACCAGAGCTCAGCTCAATGCCCAAATCGATAATCGGTTTTAACACATCAAACAGAATACTACTCAACTGAACGGTCGTTCCTGCGAAAGAGCAAGCATGCTGTAAGCTATATGACAGTATATTTGAACACACATTGTAAACTGTCAAAACATGCATTTCTATCAAATGTGTGTTATGTACAATTGTTTATATTCAATTTATATTTTGACAAATGCGCAGAATTTATAAACGGCATGTTTGGGAGTATGTGTTCCTTAAAATAATTTTTTTAAATCTCTATGTATGTCCTATCGTCCCTAAAATTTGTCGATGAGGTCCCATAACAGTCTGTAGTGTAAATTTCTAGAAATTGCGGCAGCGTACAATGTTGAATAAGATGTAGACAAAATTATTTTTCATAATATTCGTTTTGGTTGGAACACAAGCAATATTCGAGTGATAGCCTAAATAATGTCAATACTTAGCTGTGTAACATTAAGGAAGACTATTCAACTTATGCCCCAAATGGGAGTCAATGACCAATCGCGTTTCAATGAATTTTGATTTACAACCAATCAAAATCGTGTTTGACCTGGAATTTATCAAATAAGTTTATCATATTAAAGAAAGCTCCTCCTTTTTAACATTCCGAATAGGCCAGAGCATTATTTTGCAGTGACTGACTCTCCAAGAAATACGGCTACCAGATAGTATATATAGTGCACGAATGTAAATAGATACTGCTTGCAGGATATAATAGAGAAAAAAAACATTCATAGTAATTGATTATACCACAATAAAAAGAAACCACTGTTTGCACTTTTTTAAACGTATTATTTCCCAGGAATTTACGTTCCAGAAAAATATAATTTACATCATAGGACATCACAAATTAATTATTAGCCTATAATGTTGATTACAAACAGTTTGATGTGTTTCACGTTTTCTCCACTAGGGTGCATTCTTACAATATTGCGATTCTTTAACAATAAATAATATGATGTGGTTCCAGTGATGAACAAATGAAGCATAACAAACGTTTCTCATTTGTTTTCAAACATTGCCGTTTACATTAAATAAATACATATTTTTAAATAACTATATTTAAATAATAATTTGTGAGTAAACAGCTTAATTTTATTCGTTAAATAGTCCTAACAAATGCCACTCTTGATTTCCAAATTATCTAGATAAATTTCAAATCACTTGTGGCATTACTTATGATAATATATGGATCGGTACAGGAACAGAATATACGAAGAACTACTGTAGAACATACTAGGAATTGAAATAATTGCATATTCATTTAGGCCTATAGTAAGCGCCATATCTGACGGCCGATAAGCTTGTACTAATAGAAAACGTGCGCTCTGTTGCCGCTCATACACTCTCTGTCTTCCGTTCATCCCCCTCTCACTCACTCTCTTCCTCTCTCTCTTCATTTGTCTCTCATCATAAACTGTGCTTATAGTTAAGTACATTCATTTAACAAATACTATTTCACATTAATATAACTGGATTTAACATGACATATAATGTCGTCTCGAAATTGTACACTGTTAAAATTATTCAAGTGCCTACATATTTTGTAAAAGGCCTGATTGGATAGACGAATGCTTAAAAGGTGGAGACAAGAGATTGTGATATAGTTAAATTGCCAATTGTTATAAATGAGATAAAGATTCTTAGGGTCCGTAGGACCGAAAAGAAGGAGAAGAAAACTTTAGCAGTAGGCCTATGTCAAGTAATTAATCAGTACGTCGGGGGAAATTACACAAATAACATTGTTTTAACATTTTAAAATAATCTTTGCATATACTGAGATTACATCCTATTTCGAGACGTCCGTCGCCGTGGCGTGGTCGGTAGAGTCACTACCTTCCACTCCGGCGACCCGGGTTCGATTCCTGGCGGGGTAAGGGATTTTAAATCTCCACCTTGGGTCTGGGTGTGTGTCCTGTCCTTGTTTTACATGTGAGAATAAAAAAAAAGTTAACAAAAAGGTAAAACAAAATGTAAAACGAAAAGGTAAAACTAAAAAATGTAAAAACGAGAAGGAAAGAACAGCAATTAAAAAAAAAGAGGGAACTCTATATATTTCAATGTTGATGTTTTGTAAACAAATCTAGGTAGATTGAACTGTGTCCAATTGAACTTACTAGAATGTGCTTCGGGACAATGCGAAAACTTTTTTTTATCAAGGAAAGTTATGTGCTTGTCTTCCACTGAACACTAGAGAAATTCCTCTTTATCTAGATTGCCTCATTGTTTGCCGGGATTATCACGAGTGTTGTGCACTACCCTTTCTGAAAGTCCGTTAGCCAGGCCATGAGAAATGTGTAATGGTGGCATCTCCTTTATAAATGACCTACCACACAACATATTTCGGTGCTTGCATGACTTGTCTTCTCAGCGCTGCATAATCACTCAGATCGAGAGATAACCACACTTTAATCCCAAGTAACCTGCAGCGCGACCTGGAATACGCCCACACGTTAGGTCTTTAAAATTGCGAGTGTGCGGAACAAAATCTCATTCATTATCATAAAACAACTCAATGTGTGTTTGAAATGAGGAATCCGTCATTCAGGTTTTTTTTTTCAAATTAATGTTCAATACTTCTGAAATTCATCCTGAACCACAGTTGAGGTTGTTATGTAAAAAAAGTTATAACATTAAATTTGTACCTGAAATATCAGACGCCCTCAACAAATTAAAATTCGATAAAATAGTGAAGGCCTTTCAGGACGCCTTGTTCTATCCTCAGCAGTACCTAGCCAGCTGCTGAGGATGAAACAAGAAATTCTGAAAGGCCTTCACTATTTTAATGAATTTTAATTTGTTAAGTCGCATTTAACATATTGCAATTCATTAAAATAGTGAAAACCTGTCGGGACATATCCTCAGCGGTATCTATCCAGCTGCTGAGGATGAAACAAGAAGTTCTGAAAGGCCTTCACTATTTTAATGAATTTGTCAGGTAGGCCTATAATATTTAATATTTTAACTTTTTTTCAGGATAGCTTCACGCTAATTATATAATTGCCTTCATAGTAGGTATATTCTACTTGCCAGTGATCACAACCAATTCAGTTGACCGTTGTTCTTTAGACCTATCCTGGTTCGTATTTATTTTTAAAACATCAGATAAAATATTTAAAATTACTTAATCAGTAACTGTAAGGTATCTTATTTCAAGAAGTGTGAATAGCCTTCTTGCCTTATATCTGACTACCGTGTAAAAGTCAACAAGTTTGATTCTCCGCCTTGGACATGTAGATTTTCTCTAAAGGGAATTATCTATAATCCATTAGAGTCTGTATGTTGTGTGTATGTATGTGATGCGCGAGTACGCGTTTGTATGCGTATGTGTGAGTGTGTGTGTGTGTGCGCGTGCGTGTGCGTGCGTGTGCAAGCGTGTTCGTGTGTGTGCGTGTGTGTATGCGTGTGTATGCGTGTGTATGTGTGTGTATGTGTGTGTGTGTGTGCGTGTGTGTGTGTGTGTGTGCGTGTGTGTGTGAGTAGTAGTAGGACTTTATTAGACAAAAAGTAAGATATTTACAATATTATTTACAAATATGGGTCGTACGTGTAGTTGACAGTCCGTTACAATAAAGTAATAATTGGTACTAGTGTAAAGAAAAATAAACAACAAAAAAAGCAATAACATTACAATTACGTGCGTGAGTATGTGTATGTGTGTGTGCGTGTGCGTGAGTATGCGTGTGCGTGAGTATGCGTGTGCGTGAGTATGCGTGTGCGTGAGTATGGGTGTGCGTGAGTATGCGTGTGTGCGCGTGTGTGTGCGCGTGTGAGTGCACGTGTGTGTGTGCGCGTGTGTGTGCGCGTGTGCGTGCGCGTGTGTGTGCGCGTGTATGAACGTCTAATCTTACTTGTATGTGTAACAAAAGTAAAAGGCCAAAAAATGAAAGAAATGAAAAAACAAACAAAGGCAAGCAAAAAGGTAAAACAAAACAGGAAAACTGAAAATGTAATAGAAAAAAATACCGTAAATTAAAAAATAAATAAATAAACTGGACACGACCAAGAAGTGTAGAGTTACGTAATTTCGTCTCCCAGCAGGTCATGATGCCTTCTACATCACCTTTACTGCATTGGAGTGAGGGGCAAGCCCTTTGTGAGTTAGGAGAAATGGTGAACAGTAACCATTTGATGGGTTGCGCTGGGCTAAAAAAAGACTCTAAAGATACTGGAAGTCCAGAAACAAACTGGATGATAACATCACTTAAAATTGCCGCATTAGAATAAATAAAAATAAAAAAATATATTTTAACTTAATAAAAATTCACGAAGTTTTGACTGCAATAATATATAAGATTAATCCATCGATCATTATGTAAGGTTAATTTAGTCTTTTTTCATATTCATGTAATGATTTTGTTCTTTTGTCACACTTCACAACAATGGTAACATCCACAGACTTGGTTGGAGAGTTCGCAGACGTACGTTTCTACGCATTCGTGGAATCTCTTAATTACACATATTGTTTGGTGAAATCCATGTATGGCAGTTCGTGTTATGATGTGCCGCTGTTTCTGGTTCTCTCTCGTCCAGACCCTGTACAACATGATGTCGGAGCTGTAGAACTATGGATCTAGTTCCCGGCATTTTTTTTTTTTTTTTGTTTCTCTCTTCCCTTTGCTTGGTATACTCTGTTGTTCTTGGCAGGAGTTTTTTTTGACTGCAATAAAATCTCCTCCCTAAATTTAATTGAATTCATACAATTTGTTTATCTATAGTTCGTCTATAATATAAATAATTTCTAAACCTAAACTCCATACGGCGACAGGCGTAGAAGGCCTTTGGCCTACCAGCCAGCTACTATCCTCACATAAAAAAAACAAGAAAATTAAATAAAAATGTATATATAATCAGAATCATCGTAGAAAGAATTGGACAATCTTGCCTGTTCCGCCTTCACAGTGTTAGGACATCTCTTCCACGAGTGTCCAAAATCTCTTCATTTATGATAGCAGATAATTACCAGAAATGGCAATTTTTTTCGTTATTTATGCGACCCAGATTGGCTCTCCGGTTATCTTTGTTCTCTTACATTTTTTTATTATATTAAATGTTTTCATGCTATTACAGGATATTTCAAACATGAGTAACTATTCGTTCAAAACACTGAACACATGGTATGCTATACCATGCAAGAAAACAAAATGTAACTTGTTAAACGCAGTAAGCTGCAAGATATAGGCATACATGTTGCTTTTTGTCTTCGTTAATTTAAATAGAAGCTTAATATATTGTTTTATAAATGGAATTCTGTTGAATACATCATTACAAAACTTTATTACATTTATAATTGAGAATAAGTGTATTATTTTGTTCTTTTGAGAATATTATTTTCTCAATAATAATAGTCCTAATAATAATCATAATAATAATAATAATAATATTAATAATGTTTATTTATTTATATACAGATTTTCAATGTTTACACAAAGTTTTATTTTTCTTCTTGACTCGTCCCTATCCATCCACTCCATGTCGTCCAGTCCTCTTGTTCTCATTCCTATTCTTATTTTTTTGCATCCATGAATTTCGAGTCTTCCTTTCTTTCTTCTTCCAGGTGGATACCATTCCATTGCTTTTCTGGGTAACCTTTATTCTTGCATTCATCATATATGCCCATGTCAATTTAGTTGCTTATGTCTTATGTAATCTACTACTGAATATTTAATATTCGTTTTTTCTCGTATGACTATTTTTTTATTTATTAATTTTTTCCAATTTTGAACATCTTGCTGATAATAATAATAATAATAATAATAATAATAATAATAATAGTAATAATAATAGTAATAATAATAATAATAATAATAATAGTAATAATAATAATAATAGTAATAATAATAATAATAGTAATAATAATAATAATAATAGTAATAATAATAATAATAGTAATAATAATAATATAATGCTTGTGTTCGTCAGTACGCACAAATGTTCATTCATTGAGTACCTATAATATATTTTAGCCATGGTGTATTCATTATCGTCTTTCTAACTGGTGTTGTATACTTTATAATTTTACTGTATTTTTTTCTATTTATCCAATAATTTATTTTTGCCAATTTTTCGTATATTAACTGCGCATACAATTAGAACCTTGCGCAATGAGGACAACTGCTTTCAAATAAACTTTAGGACGTCTAACACCAAGAATCGAACCTGGAATCTCATGGTATTTAGCCAAGATCATTGACTCCGAGAAAAGAAGGCTCATTCGAACGATTAAGTCCAATATAAGTGTTTTTTTTTACTGTAAACGGTACGTGGCCACGCGCGTCAAAAGTATTGGTTGAAAAGCATGTAGAGTTTAGACTTTATATAAATGACATATTTTATCTTGTATAAAAATGTAATTAACACAATTATAGCGTGTTAAAAATGTTTTGTTAGATACATTTCTCTGTTAATTAAAACGACTGTTAATTTGTTTTAAAAGCACCGTTACAAGAAGTCAATTAGTGTACATGAGAGATTTTCAAAATAATAATTCGTATGGGCATATCTCAGTTCAAATTTCTCTCATTGCAATCCTAATTACGAAAGAATCTCAAAATTTGTTATAATTTTACTATATATCCAATGTCCACCGCTGTGGTCTCGAGGTAGCGTGCTGCCTTGTCACGCAGCGGACCCGGGTTCGATTCCCAGTCGGGACAGGCTCCTGGGTGAGGTTTTTTCGGGTTTTTTCCTCACCTGTAACACAAATGTCAAGAAATGTAGGGCGCAATAGTCCCCGAAAATCATCCGGCCATCATCATCATCCTTATCATTATCATCATCATTCTTCACCGGTGTGGAAAGCAACGGGAAGCTACCACACCTATAATTCCCTACTAAAGGTGCAAAGTGTAGCATGCAAATGCTATGATTTCAGTGAAAAATCTGCCCTCGGGTACTATGGATGGATGGATGGATTATTTCCAATAAAAGCATTCAGAGTCAACAAAATATAAAAATAATATAATTGTATCAATGCATTTACTTCACTTTTTCTGCTTCAGGTTCTAGATGGAGTACATGTATATTGTTTTTATTTACGCACCACTTCGATAGACCGTTTTACGTAAGTGATGTGCACTCGGATTGTGTACATACTGGTGGGTAGAGTGAATGTTGTTTAAATGTTTCTTCTTAGCGTAGCATGTTGTATGACTGACGATTGTAAGGAGAAACGGGAAGATGAAACCTGTGCGGTGCGCAATCTACTTCTGTCGAAAAACACCAAGAATACTGCTTTGGCTGACCACATGTCAGCTTAATGACTCGTCCACCTTTGAAAATGTCACTTGTTGATATGAGGCCAGCATCCGGCTGCTAGACCAGGGATATTCTAGGCCTCTTGCCCCATGGAGTTAGTTAATTTTGCCGTCAGATGGACGAATCGCTATCAGCAGAACCATATGCCTTCTCAATATATGTACTGTGCAGGCATTGAAATTTAATCCAGGCACGATTTATTACAGTCTTAATGATCAGTAACAAGTTTTATATGCAGTGAAAAATATAAATATGTGCTGTAGTTATTTACTTTAAAGTTTAATTAAATATGTGCCAGGAATCGGGATTATACCAATATATATATATATATATATATATATATATATATATATATATATATGTACTAGAAGTCCCGGCCACGCGTTGCTGTGGCTAAGGTATACGTTAAAAATTTAAATTAAGTTGCTGTCTTTCAGCCAGATTTCTTAAAACTAATACTTACACACGAAATTAATAATATTGAAAATAAAATAAACACTGAACACACTTAAATTATGAAATAATCAATATTTGTAATTCAATTGAAATTCGCGGTTGCAACAAAAAGCACAGCCATCTGGATCTCTCTTTGTTAAATAATCAACCAATTACCTTATCAAATTACCTTACACCGCCATCTGTTAGAATTGTATGAAACTCACAGATAATTACATCGTCATCTGTTAGAATCGTATGGAACTCACAGATAATTATAACACTTTGTTAAATAATAAACAAATAATTTGCAATAAAAAATAATGCGACTATAAATTTAGTTATAAACTACCATAAGTGTCAAGTTGGATCAAACTGCACACAGTGTGCAAAATTTTATTAAAATCGGTTCAGTAGTTTAGGATTCCATCGCTGACAAACAACGTGGCACGAATTTTTTATATATTAAGATATATAACTTTAGTTAATTAATTGTTTAAAGTTTTTGATTGATCATTTTTTGGATGAAATTTAAACATTGAATGTTCTGATCCACAACCTAGCGATTAGAAATCTTTCTCCGTACCTCAAGTAGCCTTGAGATTAAAAATTAAAATTCCCAAATTCGCTGAGTATCGAATCCGGATCCCCTAGTCAGAAATAATTTATGTTACAATCAGCTCGAGGGACTTTTCAAAAAAATATAAAAAGAATATTTTTTTTACGTATGAGATAGAAAACAATCGTAACTAAAAATACTGTTCCTCTAGTTACGTTAACTGGGGCCTGGATTTCAGATACGTAATTATTAATTTCCGTATCAATTTTTCAAAAATCGTCGTTGCTAGTATATTACTGGTTGCTACGCTAGATTCTGGTACTGAATTTGGTGGGGTTCAAATCCGGCAGGGTCAATGAATTTTCTGAGGACCTAAAATCAAAAGCATGACATCCTTCGGAAGGAATACAGAGCTACGGTATCCGATATCATATTATGGTACGTAAAATAACCTCAAGCATGAACTAAGAGATTACTAAAAAAATCTCGGCATTCTGAAAACCAGCATTGAATTAAAAATGCTAATGAACTGAGTTGTTTAAGAGCGTCGGAAAATACTACCTTTATTTCTACAGTTGCCACTCATAGTGATACTATTACACAAAATACTTAGAATAAATTCTTATAAAAGAAAATATAGTTTCTGTTTAAACAACAACATTCACTTTTTGTTGTTCAATTTATTTTATCGACTCCAATTCTTTGCAGGCTAGGCCTCTGACATTCCATGTTCCCAAAACTAACTGTTCTGATATTCCAAATATTTTGTCCGTACGACCAGTCTCATGGGCTAGTGGTCAGCGTTTCTGACTACTGCTCATGAGGTCCCGGGTTCGATTTCCGGTCAAACCATAGGAATTTTTTCTTAAAGGGAATTATTTCTGTGGTTGCCGATGGTCTGGAATTTAAGTTCATTACCATTTATCATCCATCATATCATCAGGGTAACCGTAACTCCACCTTCTAGGCGCCCTTCTTCAGACGTGGGTTATAATGAAGCTAATTCTAGAAGAGTACACCAGAAATGTCAAAATGACAACCTGGGGCATTGAATTTTTTTTTTGTCCGTGTTAGCGCCAAGTCGTCTTCGATTTGTAAGTCCGTGAAGCTTCAATGTATGAAAGGAAACTCAAATGAAGTTCTGAACGGAAACAGCAATACGAATTCTACTAAATGGATCAAAAACTTGGACCATGACACGAAATGACATTGCAGGCTAGAGAAATGAGACTTTGAGATCTGTTAAGGGTTGCAATAGGTTAGATATATTTAAAAATGAGGATATAAGAAAATCATTTAATATCATTAGAGGAAAGCATTCACCTTTATAGAGATCAATGGATTGAATATCTAGAAGGAATGAGCTACAGTTGTATTTCTAGAAGAGTTTTTTATTATAAACGTAAGGGAGGAGAGGTTTGGGAAGGCCACGAAAGCGTTGGTTGGGGGATATGTGAAGCTGGAACAGGCTTAAGAGCCTATTCGTGGATTGAAGAAGAAAACATATATAAAACTGATTTTAATTTCAGTTTCTATTTGCTATATGCAGAAAATCCCTTGGTAATATAACGATCACATTCCAACTACACCACGATTAGTGGTTCACCAGTCATGTCAAAGGGAAACACCAGGGGCTATTGATTCAAGACACCAAGTTCCCTAAGTCCAAGAGTGGTCAAATGAACTCGGTGCGGTAAAACTCAAGAGCCTCAGTTAGGAAATCTTTGTGCACCAAGACAAAGTTTACAAAGTTGTGGGTAAAGTTATGCGCCTGTCAGAAACTTGTGCTATTTGTGGTATCTCAAGCACACGATCATCACGTATGCAAATTATGTCTAGTGAGTTCCATGCATCTGTGTTTGTGTTTTGCAAGTAATTATTTCTCTGGTGCCCGATATATTATTAAGATAATATTAACATATACACCAACGGCGCTAATGCACCGTTAACAGAGACAATTCACCACGAAAATAAAATGTCTCCACATCCAAAAATGCAATAATGGTACATCTAATACAGCTTTAAAAAAATGGATTTTGATAAACATTCATAACTAATTATTAATTTGCTGTTACTGTACATTGAACACATATCCTTGAACTATATATTTTTCCTGCCTCAGACAATCTTATCGCCGGTTCTCTTTTATAAAAGATTTGATAAATTTGAAATAAAAATGACGAACACGTACTTTCTCTATAATTGATCTTGTAGACGATTTCCGGGCTGTTGGCCGTGGTCTTGAGGCTTGTAGTTCCCCAACGTTTCGCCAGAGACTGCGTCCGGCATCCTCAAGGGTTGTCTTGAGACTGGCAATTTTGAAAGTACTTGGTGGAAAGGCCCTGCGGCTAGCCAAATTAATGACACGCGGTGAGCAATTCCCTGTTGGTTCTCCTGGATGTCCAGGAAATGAGAACCCCGGGTTCCTGCTAAAGCATTTGCCCCGGTGTGATTTAGAAGATGTATAATTACCGATATAATAAATAATAAACAAATTACCATCATTGTAACCTGCATGGTAGCAGCTGTGTGCTTTGATTAATGTTTGTTTAAGTTAGTGATTATTTGAAAATGGCGCTTGTGGTCGTCAGCCAATGAGAGGCTAGTGATTTTTTAATGTGTGAATTATCGTATAATGTTATTTGAATATCGAAATTAAATTATTTCCATGATGTTTGTAAGGATTTTTGTAAGCAAATGGGTGTGTATTTATTAATTTAATTTAATTTAAATATATTGATGTCGCGAATAATGTGTTAGCCATTCGCGTGGCTGTCTACGGATGCCACGCCCCTTTTTTGAAGTTGTATTATTTTGTTTGATTAATGATATTTAATTGTATTATTTTGGTTTTAAAAGTGTATTAAATGTTACATGGAATGTGTTATGTGTATTTTCGATTGAATTCGATGATTTAGAATGCCTAAAAAGCAGTTGAGTCTCTAAGCCAATCAGATGGCCATGTGAGATTGCTACGCCTATTTCATGGCTGGCAATTTTGTCGACTATCTGCTCTATTTATACATTTATCCGCGACGTGTTCTCTGCGCGGTCCGTTACTTCGTAAATTGTATCTGCCTTCTGGTTGGTTAGCATTAGGGGCTTTCATTGCACTAATGAGGTTTCTGTATTATGTTCTAATAGATATTTCTCGTAGGGGTTTACATTTGGCTTTTGTTAAGACTGGTATCCATGCTTTGTTGACTTTTAATGATTCTTCCTTTCTATTGTAACTATTTTGATGTTTGAATATTGCAATGGCTTCTCGTTGCAGACGGGTAAAATAGTGTGTGCAGTTAGATAATATATCTGTGTTGTTGTATTGTACTGTATGGCCTTCAAGTAGAGAGTGTTCTGCTACTGCCGACTTTTCTACTTGTTTAAGACGGCTGTATCTTTCGTGTTCTTTAAGTCTGGTTGTGATGCTGCGTTTAGTGGTGCCTATATACACTTGGCCGCAACTGCACGGGATCCTGTATATGCCTGCTGATTGATGAGGGTGAAGTTTATCCTTAATCGGTCTGAGGAGGTTTTTGATTTTCCTGGTTGGCCTATGTACTGTTTTTATGTCTTCTTTCTTTAGCAGTTTTCCAATTGTGTCAGTTACATTCTTGATGAAAGGTAAGAATGCCGTGGTTGACGTTTTTTCTTCTGATTCCTTGTTGTTGTATCGTCTGGGATGGTAACTCCGGCCGTGAAAGCCTAAGTCAATATATTCTCTATAATTGTTCACACCAAAACAAAATTGCTTCATCAAGCGGTTAATATAAGTATCTGAGTTATGTAACTAACTAACTAACTAATCATAGGTTCATGGCCGCGCGGACATAATATGTTCACACATCTCTATTCTGAGCTAACATTTTTCAATCGTCCCTTTTATAATCTACTTCCCTCAAATCGTTGTCAATGTTATTCTCCCACCTCATTATTGATCTACCAATAGGGCATCTTTCTTGTGGTTTTCTTATAAGAAGCTTCCATGTCCCTCTTTCATTCCCCATTCGTGCTACATATTACAAATATTAATTTCAAAAAGAATAATAGTGTAGTCAAGTTTTTATAAAAGTTTTTGACGACATTTTTTGTGCGAATGCAACGTGTGATCTTTTATAAAATATTTGATTAGTTTGAAATCAAAAAGACGAACGGGCCTTCTCTGTATATTGTTCAAACCAAAACAACATTTGCTCTCCAAGGACCTTTAATGTACCTTCATTTTTATTAAAGATAATTTCTATTGATATATATATCGATAACAAGCCGATTCTATTCTTTTACCTCAAGGCTACAGAGATGTGGGATGTCCTAGAAGACGATGGTAAGATTAATTCTGAGAGCGGAACAGGCCAACGGCCTACCATGAAGATGATGATTATGATGACAAAATAAATAACGCAATTAAACATTTATTACATTAATATTCGCTTACTTTAATATGATTATGAACTACATAGAACTTATAAATATATCATTGTTCTCTTTCCTTCATTTTACATCGTGTTTGGTAAAATCGTTTAAACAGTGGCTCCAAAGAGCAAAGACAGCTGGAGTGGAAGTAAGGATGTGCTCTTATTGCTCATTAAATGCACCGTAAAACTAGCGTCTCAAAAAAGCCTCTCTCTGTTAAATTCTACCATCTGCTTTCTCGTGGCGAACCCGTATTACTGAAGAAGGAGGGTGTACGGCGAAACTCTGGCGTCAGAAAGTAAGATGCTTGGGGGTAGATGAGACTCCTTAGACCTAGAGGGCGGCACATTTAGGAGAAAGACACTCCCAAATGAAACTCTTTTCCACGAGATAAGGAGATTTGCAAAGTGCTGGTAACACTTCCATGTAAAATTTATATTACTCAAATGCCCCAAGTATATAGCCGGACTGATGACGGAGGAGTCAGGACGACCATTTACAAGACGGATGGATCAAAACACACAGTATTTTGGGGCCGAAACAGGCAGAAATGTCTAATCCATTAAGTAGGAAAAGGATTTTAGCAATCTAATATACTACAAGTTCTACCCTACTCAGCGAAGGAATGGTATTCCATTCTGAGAGCATTATGCTACTCATAACCTTCAGTGGGAAACCGGATTAATTGCAATTAAAGTCATAGGTCTAAGGAAGAATTTCGCGATTTGTGAAATTAGTTCGGCAATAATTTAATCTGCGAAACATGGGCTCTTACTTTAAGGGAGGAAAGGAGATAACGAGTATTTGAGAGTAAAGTTCTTAGGACAATTTTTGGATCAAAGAGAGATGAACAGACAGGTGAATGGAGAACACTGCATAACTATGAATTACATGGTCTTTATAGGAAGCCAGATATAATGAGAACAGTTAAGTCTCGTAGAATGCGATGGGCAGGACATGTGGCACGAATGGGGAATGAAAGATGTGCATGGAAACGTCTTATAGGAAAACCAAAGGGAAAACGCTCAGTTGGTAGACCAAGAATGAAGTGGGAGAATAACATTAATTATGATTTGAGGGAAGTAGATTATACAGGGAATGATTGGAAAACATTGGCTCAGGATAGGGATATATGGAGAGCTTATGTCCGCGCTGCCATGAACCTACGGGCTCGATAGTGCCAGCGAGTTATTTAGTTAGTTATAATTTAATCGTGATACTCGTCAATTAAAATTACATTGCTATCTCTTCATCAAACTACCTCAATTTTAAGAAATTATTTCTAGAATTTAAAGTAAATATGAATAATCAAACTAAAATCGCCGATTATGATAATAATTTTGATCTCAGAACTGTGTGTTTCATAAGCTACATAAGAATGATTCAGACTTTAATTCGTTTGAATTTTGATATTTTCGGGTCAATCCTCTAAACATAAAAGTATTTCAAATAAATAAAATATGGAATTAATTCTTATAGTTTCATATTACTAGCAAAATAAAGAATGTTCAAACAAGGAAAAGAAAAAAATGTAAACTATAGAAAATTGTAAAAAATTCCTTCTAATATATATATATATATATATATATATATATATATATATATTGATAATCGATTCATTGTTAATGCAATTCCCTTTATTCAATGTGTATTATTTAAAAGAAAAGCCTATTATTAAAATTCATTCTTTATTTTCTAAATGATTATTGTTTGAAGCCATTCCTGTATTACAGAAGTATAATGTACATTTTAGTACAATTTAAAAGTTTTAATAGGTTATTGAAATAAATGATGATTTCAGATGTCATTAGACAGGCAAATCTCTTTCTTTAAGCACGTTACGATGGGTGTGTTCAAAGGAGATATGTCTTCTAATGTTTTAGTACCAATTTCTCTCTCTGGAGATCTCACCTCTACTTAGAAGGAGAAAATTTATCACTTTGCACGTAGACCGTTCTTTTATGTGAATCTGTAGCAATTTACATCGTGGGATTTCTTTGCTAGTGGAATTCTAAGAAAAAATGTAAAAATATATTTGAAAATAAAACATCGCAAAAGAAAATCAAATAACAAAGAAGGGAAACAAATGTAAATTCTGTACACCAGAAAATTACCTTGGACAAAATAAAAAAAAAAAAAAGCATAATTAGAATATTGTAAATTTTAAAGGAAAATATTAATTATAAAAACAGAATCTGAGAATTAGGAGAGGAAGAAAGTTATAAATTAGATAACTGCGGAAACAAAACAAAATTTTTGCATTAATGTAAGAACAGTATTTCTTAACAGACGAACTTTGAAAGAATGTTTGCTAATAAAAAATAACAAACACCATAAACAGAAGTATTTATAAATGAGAGTATGTACCCGGATTATCATAATTTATATTGATATTCACCTCTTCACATAAAAAAGTCTTTAAAATATTCTTAGAAGCAGAGTGATTTGAAGGAAACTGATAATCTTCACGTTCAGTACATGCGAGACGCAGATTCTGTCGGATTGCACCGCTTGTCACAGAAAACTGCCCCATCTATCATGTTGTTGCATGATATGTGTTCCGAGAATTAATCATACTTTAAAAATCGAGTAATGGCCAGTTTTAAGAAGAAATATCCCCATGTGGCGACGTAACTTGGTTATTCAAATACCGCACTCTTTTATTTTTGCACGCTCTTTAACATTAAATTTGTCCATAGGTCACACATATTTTATCGAAGAGATGAAAAACCATATAACGACATAAACAGCATAAATTAATGTACACCCTTTGTAATAATTTATTGATGGTACACAATTAATTTTCAAGTCGCAGAACGAGGCCACTGAACATGATCAGAGGTCAGCTATTTGGTTTACAAGTATACACTTATTTGAGAAACTAAAATCCGTTCGATTTCGTTGTGTGTCGTGCAATGGAAAATAATTTCGCATAAATAAGTAGTGCTGTAAACGCTGTAAATAAAACAAAGCAAAACAAATAAAACAAAACAAAGAAAATTAATTGAAATAAGGACTAGTGAGAGAGAGAAAAAATTATGGCAGCGGGATCGAACACGCGACCTTATGCATGGAAAACAGAAGCTCCATTCACTAGACCACAACAGTCTGTTAGAAACTGTCTGTATGAAGCGATGCAATACCCCAGGACTTACTCTATAATGAAATTGGACAATATCTTGACTTAATTTAAATTAATCGAACGCGTTTTACATTAGTAATGGAAATAAACAATCTTGTGTTTTGCAAACAAAGTAATGAGACGTTATAACCGTTATTCATTTCTATATATATATATATATATATGAGCCGTTTCCTTTAATTTATTTATTTCCGTATATATACGAATGTATTTACATATCGAAGCCTGATAAAGTGTAGACATTATGAAAATGAACGACGTTATTTTAAAAAATCTGATCAAGATCAAACCTGGGCCAGTGTCGTCATAAGAGTGCATTTTACCGACGACACTATTGAAGCGAACGATACGAATACTGAGTGAAGAAAGACTTACGTAGTAGGATTTGACCTCAAATGAGACAACACACGTAACAACTTACTAGTGTGAATCGCTCTTCAAAACTTTAACTTACAACTATCAAGAGTTGCGCCATCATTTTTTTCGAAGTCAGTGCACTGTATAACGTCTGGTTGTCAGCTGGTCTATAATTAAAAACAAGTAAACCTACAACACGAATTATCTTCTGTTGTTGTGTAATAGGCTCAATGCATTAAAAGAACATTTTTTGCGCGATAGTGCGTTTTGTCGTACTTATCAGCAATGGTGACCATTATTGAAAAGTTCAACTTCCTACATTTCGGACTTGCCAACCTAAATAACTATACTGTAATATTACAATTACACCCAAGTGCGGGAAGTAAAACCACTGTCCTCTATGTATAATACGTACAATGTATATACAGAAAATCTCCAAAAGATAGTGTTAATATACATCATACGAAACAAATCACTGCATTTTAAATTAACTGAACTTTATTTGAAACAATATAAAACAATAAATACGTACTTGCGGCCATGTTATCAATAATTGTTCTCAAGGCCTCCTGTTTCAACTATTAAACATTGCCCACACTGTAAACGTCAGTCAATTGTTTACAATGAACGCAAATATTCCCAACAAAGATGTTATTATTTTACTATTATTTATTATTTTGAAAACACCATCGCGCAAAAAATAATGTACAACGCACGTTTGTGAAATTTTTTACTGAATCTCGGAAATTAAAAATCTCGCTATCGCTCGGTTTTTAAACATTTTTCCTCGATTCTGTAAAAACCACTTCCCAACTTCTCATCGTAATATAGGCCTACTATTTATTTACTCATTTTATACATTAAAACATTTCAGTCTTGTTAGATGCTTGTTCTTTCTTGCAGAAATGGAATGCAGATATAGTTAATCGATAGAATGGAAAGAGAGTAGCATTCTAGATATGACCTTTATGATATTATACACTTATCAATATACCCGAGATGTTTTTTTTTATCGGCAGCGAGCAATCGATTATTTAAAATTAGTTTAATCGCGAAGGAAGTAAAATCTGTGTTGATAAGGGAATGCCATTTCCTTAATTCGAAGAAGAGACTAAGAGCCTCAGAGCTGCAAGTTATTTTGGGAACGATTCGTTAGAGAATTAATCACAGCGCCGCGATAATGGAACGAGTTTGAGAAGAGAACTAATATTTCACTACTATCTTAAGCAGTATCTGAACTGTCAGTAAATGTCAAATTTATTAACATTTAAAAAATAAATGACGTAATGGAACTTTAAAGTAGGGCATATTTATCTTGAATAAAATAAATAATATATTTAATTATGCATAGCCTTATAAAATTAATATAATAATAATAATAATAATAATAATAATAATAATAATAATAATACTAGTTTTATTTTACCTGGCAGAGTTAAGACCTTAAGGCCTTGTCCGCCACTCAACCAGGTTTTAAAAAAATACAACAAAAATAGTCTTACATCTAAATTACAATATACATAAACTTATTAATTAAATAAAAATAAAACGTAGTTTTATTTGATTTTCATATTTATTATATAATTCAGTGACAGCTGTTTCGGTACACTGTACCTTCTTCAGACATGTTAACAAATTATGAATTGTGTTCCAACTGATCTAAGCAACAATACAACAATATTTATTTAATTTTTTTTAAATTTAAATAAATATTGTTGTATTGTTGCTTAGATCAGTTGGAACACAATTCATAATTTGTTAACATGTCTGAAGAAGATACAGTGTACCGAAACAGCTGTCACTGAATTGTATAATAAATATGAAAATCAAATAAAACTATGTTTTATTTTTATTTAATTAATAAATATGGATTTTCATCAAGTAAACACCAACTCAATTGATTATATATACATAAACGATTACATGTTATGAATACAATGCAATTAATATTTATAATGACTTTTTATTCACTCTAAATTTAACGAATTAAATATATAATATGTACAAGATATATAAAAACGAGGAAAAGATTAATGGCATAGTATAAAATTAAATAAATAGAGACAATTAATTATTAGACAACAGGTAACTGTATAAGCGTGACTTAAAGGTGTATTATACGGAACAACAAAACTGACTAAATTCCTATTTTCTTCATAATTATATAGTATAATTTATACATTTCACACGTTTCCAGCACAAGAGTCTAAGGAGTATATTTACTTAGGTAAAGTGATCCCACTACAGGCCTCAGGAGGCCCTTGGGGTAGTAGGAGGTTAAGGCTCCCACTTTTTCTTGACAATCGGCACTTTATGTCAGCCGGGTTGTCAGCCCTGCGTGACGGCCGCCTTTACCCCAGAACAAGCGTCTGGTACTCATTTCAGTTAGAGGCTGAGTCGACCCCAGGGCCATAGTGCCGCCAGAAGATTTGGGTCAGTTTAAAAATCCTGACCCCACCGGGACTCGAACCCTCGACCTTCCGGCTTGTAGCGCAGTGCCTTAACCACTACGCTACGGCGTGCACTTAATTATTCTTTATAGACATTTTAATATCTAAGGTAAACATATTGCAAATAGGATTTTTAGGCGGAGTAACACGATGTCTATCCCAGCAGTAGACGTAACGTCGAGTTTTAGTAAAATTAGATCAACGCTTATCATCATCATCACCATCATGAACAAATTCGTTTTAGGCCATGTGGCCTGTACGGTAAACTTAGCGAAGATGGTCTTGATCTTTCCACCGATGTTTCGGAATGCATTGGATCAGAAGGAGAACCAACTTGCAACAATAACGGTAAACTGCTAATAGATTTTTGCATATTCAATAATTTAAGAATCACAAACTCCTTCTTTAGACACAAGAAAATACACAAATATACATGGGCAGCAAGGGGATCAAAGTCTATAATAGATTATGTACTAATTAATAATAAATTTAAAAAGTCTGTAAATGATACTAGAGTGTACAGAGGAAGTGAAATTGATAGTGACCATTTTCTTGTTGAAAGCACAATAAAATTATATCACAAACACATCAGTACAAGAATACAAGCAGACAATACAAAATAAGATACCAAAAAGGTTTAAAATTCACTTATTGGAAGACCAAAGTACACAAATATTATATAAAACTAGAATAAGGAATACTTAAAACAAGCACTGGCGATATTGAAGAGGACTGGATAAATCTAAAACAAGCAATCATGGAAGCAGCATATGAGAGTATCGGATATAAACAAATCAAAAACAAGAAGAGACTACGAACTTGGAATCCTGAATTAAAAGATCAACGCTTATTAGCCAGGAAAACGATTTTTACAGGAATACGTAAAGGCACTTGGGTTAAGAGCCTTCAAAGTTATAGCAGGCATTGTTTTTCAGTTATTGTGTTTGTAAAGTGTTTTCTAATAGTTATGTAGACGACTAGTAACAAAAACAGAGGTTTAGTAACGAGATGTTCAAGTTATAACACGGCCGAAAGGAATGTTCTAAGAGCAGCGAGTTATTAAACCTAATTTTGTAACGTGATGTCTACAATATTTTATCTATATCCAGACCCTATTAGTATATGTTGTATATTTAGTGTATTTAATGAAATGAATTTATTTGCGAAAACTTCGTGAGTCGTGAATTTATCGATAATTTGGGAATCAAGAGTGGCATTTGTTAGGACTATGTAACGAATAAAATTAAGCTATTTACTCACAAATCATTGTTTAACTATAGTTATTTTAAAATATTTATATATTTAATGTAAAAGGCGATGTTTGAAAACAAATGAAATGCCTTCATGTTTCAACTTGTTCATCACTTCAACCAGATCATATTATTTGTTGCCAAAGGATTGCAATAATGTAAGAATGCACCTTAGTGGAGAAAAAATGAACCAAAATTATAGGTTATTAATTAATTTCTAATATTCTATGATGTAAATATATCTATAATATTTTTCTGGAACGTGAATTCCTGGGAAATAATACGTTTAAGAAAGTGCAAACAGTGTTTTTTGTGGTATAATCATTTACTACAAATGTTTTTATATTATCTCCCGCAAGCACTATCTGGTTACATTCGTGCACCATATATATAATCTGGTAGCCATATGCATTCTAGAATTCTTACATCTTAATATATAAATTGTTATATTCAACGTATTTTTTAGAGAGTCAGTCACTGCAATATAATGCTCTGACTTATTCAGAATGTTAAAAAGGAGGAGCCTGATTTTAATGTTATAAAATTAAATTGATAAAATCGAGGTGAAAAAGACTGTGATTGATTGTAAATCAAAATTCATTGATACGTGTTTGGTCATTGTCTCCCGATTTGGGGCACAAGTTAAATAGGTAGTCTTCCAAAAATCGTATAGATATTCCACTTTACAGCAAGAGGCTCTGGCAAGATAGATTTTATAACTTTCGGGCATTATAATAGCTAATAGGTACAAAGAAATTAAACATAGGCTCAATTCTCGAAATTCGTGCCAGGATTTTTAACAATATGAATAGTTCTTCAATGTATATTATTTAATTGATCTCTCCTGGGTATCTCAATAATATTATGCATTACAGGAACTATTGTCATCCCAACTTCTCTCAAAAAACTTTAAACTGAAAATGTTTAGAACTGTTAATCTGCAATGTGACAAAACAGTTACATTATATGGATGCGATATATGGACTCTTACTTTAAGGGTGGAAATAATATTACCAGTATTTGGGAATATAGTCCTTATAATTTTTGGAGCAAAGAGAGATTAACAGACAGGAGAATATAGAAGACTTCGTAGCAGCAAGTTAAATTATATTTTTAGGAAAATAGATATAATAAAACAGTAGGTATCATAAACTGCGATGAGCAGAATATGCGACACGAATTGAAAATGAAAGAGGAGCATGGAAGCTTCTTGATAAAAAACATTAATTTATAAAATACGAATATATCAATTTGATTTCAGAATAAAAATAATAAAAGATAATGTAATACATTATCAGCACTATGTTAAAGGATGGCATACTCTTAAATGACCTGTCATAAAATCCAGGAGGAAGAACAGTCGTCACAGCTAAAAGACTGAGATGTGGGCATGTAATGAGATGCAGATAGAGATCGCGGGAAACTATGTAGAGTAAATGTCACAGATATCGAGGTTCATTTAATGATCCAGATGGTATTGGATAATGACACCTGCAGTGAGAACATTTGCAGGAGCTAATGAATAATAAGAAAGATCAGAATTTCTCGATAAATGAAATTTTAAAACTGTCCAAAATACCTAGTCTTGTTTAATTATCTAGTTTCTAAAGTTGATTAAGTACGTTTCAAGTAGTGGAAGATTATCTAAACTGAAAGTTTCTTCTATTTCACTAAAATCAATTCTTACTAATTTGAGTCAGGCTGAAGCAATGCTCAAATGGGTCATTGGTTTGCTGAATGTCCGTTTCTAACTTTTATGACGTGTCAGGAAATTCATTTTTAATTCATTCTTAACTCTAGTCGCTTTAATTGTCCGTAGCCGTGGCGTAGTCAATCGAGTCCCTACCTTCCACTCCGGCGACCCGGGTTCCATTCCCGGAGAGGTTAGGGATTTTAAATCATCACCTTGGGTCTGGGTGTGTATCTTGTCTTTGTGTTTGTATGTGCCAATGAGGTAAAAAGATTAACAAATATAAAACAAAAAATAAATGACAAATGTAAATAAAAGGGAAAAAAGTAATAAATAAATGGAGCAAAACAAAAGTTAAAAAAAACTATTTTTTGTAGGATATTGTAATGTCTGGTCTGCTACTCACAGCGCTGTAATATATCTCGTCTCTCACAGTTAGAACATTCTCACTCGACATAAGCTGACGTTAACTCAATATTTTGATAAAACTATGATTTAATTCTAACCTCTTAAAGTATAATGGATCTGTTAACTAATTAAATTTTATATTAAATTATTTGTAGTAAATATGAAGCACGTGAATTTTCAAGAAAGTTGTAGTCTGAATTCCCTAGCATTTGGGCTTATTTTAAGTTTGAAGACCTGAAAAATCTGCGAGGAAATATAACCGATCGCGAATCTATTTTTTTCAATCCGAGAGCGAGTAAAAAAAAAAAAAAAAGGTAGGAATATTTGTTACATCCAACTAATGTCATCATCATCATCATCTGCATTCATGGATTAGGTCTGTTGACCCGTTCCGACTTCAGCCCATCTCTTTCTAGGTCTGCCCACAGGTTTGTATTTTTTTTTTTTTAGGTTTGTATTTTATTTGTTTTGGATATCTATCTTCATTCATTCTGTCTGTGTGTTGCTTCCATTTTTGTCTATGTGTATCTATTTTATCAGTTATTGCAAATATTTCAAGTTCCTGTCTTCTTTCTGTGTTCTTGATTCTCTCTTCCTTAGTGCACCCTCAAAAATTTCATTTCTGCCGCCGTTATCCTACTTAGATCTTATTTTTTTATGTATCCAGGCTTCTGAACCATAGAGCAGTACCGGTACTGCCAACGTTTTATAAAATTTCAATTGGGTCTCTCTTGTTAATACGGAAGACGAACTTCAAAGGAATATTTTTAAACTACATAATATATGTGAACAATATAATCTCAAAATACCCATAGAAAAAAAACTAAGGTAATGACATTCCAAGAGAAAAATCAAATCAGATCCAAAATAGTAATAGGAAACAAAATCATAGAACAGGTGAACCATCTCAATTATCTAGGATTCGACATTTCATTTAATTATGATAATGATATAACTAATAAAATAGCAAAATTCCAGGGA
This sequence comes from Diploptera punctata, assembly GCA_030220185.1. Taxonomy (NCBI): domain Eukaryota; kingdom Metazoa; phylum Arthropoda; class Insecta; order Blattodea; family Blaberidae; genus Diploptera; species Diploptera punctata. Next base: position 44,999 of record JASPKZ010006453.1, on the reverse strand, counting down.
ATATGTGGTACGATAAAACGATCACTAAATAACAAAACAACAAGAGAGATCCAACTAATGTCATTTTTACTATTTTTCTGGAATAATTTTTATTGTAACTGTAATTAATGAATTGTAAAATTTGCATTTGATTCTGTACTTTTTTCCTTTTAATAACCTACTCAGATAGAAGTTCTCTCTATAAAAATATTGCAAAACGTGTTCAGTGAACGTCATTTTTACTATTCTGGAATAATTTTTATTGTAACATAAATTAATCAGTGAAATGATGATCTTGAAGAAGATTTCCGGGTTGTAGGCCGTGGTCTCGAGGCTTGAAGTTCCCCGACGTTTCGCCAGAGACTGCGTCTGGCATCCTCAAGGGTTGTCTCTCGAGACCACGGCCTACAGCCCGGAAATCTTCTTCAAGATCATCATAGCAACACCGGCCGTGAAAGCCTAAGTCAATACATTAATCAGTGCAATTTTATAAAATTTGTATTTGATTTTGTATTTTTTCTGAAATAATCTCTACAAAAACTATTGTAGAACTTGTCCAGGGAAAGTCATTTTTACTATTTTTTCTGGAATCATTCTAATCTAAATTAATCACTGAAATGTTGCAAAACTTGCATTTCATTTTGTACTTTTTTTCTGATATTATCTCTACAAAAATATTGCAGAACTTGTTCAGGAAACGTCATTTTTACTATTTTTCTAGAATATTTTTATTGTAACATAAATTAATTAGTGAGTTGTTGCAAAAAATGTATTTGATTTTGTACTTTTCTCCTCTTAATAACCTATCCGGATGGAAATTATCTGTACAAAAAATAGTGCAGAACTTGTTCATTGTTTGATGTGAGGAAGCCGTGGTCTCAGATATTCATTATAGAATTATTTGGTATATGTGCCAGATAAACCGATTTATCAATACCAGGTTCTTGGAATACTACTAGGGAATAAAATAACTGTAATTTCTGGAATTTTACTGTCAAGTACAGCAGACCTATAGTAAGACGGTCGTTTTTTCTAAGAACTCTATTATTTAGAATTGGTTTGAGGTTGGGATACAATATGTAACAACAAAACCGAAGAATTAAATTTCTTAATCATCATCATAATCATCATCATCGTCATCATCTGCTGATGTTCACTCAACACAGATCCATCCAACTCGTTCTAGGTTTTGCAAGATTTCTTAGTTAATAATCAAAAGCCAATTAGGGTGTCTTTCTTCATATATTCTATCGGAATGGGTTGTCCAGCTTATCCGCCAATCCTGTAGTTAGGTCCATATTTCAGCTCTTGTATATCATCATTTCAAAAATGTTATCCAATCTTGTGCAATCTTTTAAGCTTACTTTCAACAGGTACTTCATTTCCGCTGCTTGTAATTTGATTTATTTATTGTTACAACCCAATTTTCGCTCCCATAAAGGCAAGATTGAAATTTTAATGTTTTGCCTATAATTATTTTTTTTCACTGTCTTATAAATAATGTCTAAAATAGTTTGAAAGTTATGTAATGAATCATAATACATGTACAGTAAATTAATATCAAATTCCTGTGTAATAAGATACCGAAAAACATTTTTTGCTCATATCAAAGACATGTGAACCTTTTACAAAATGTGAAAGGTTTTCGGTAGAGTAGTTGACACCTCATATAAAATATATTTCAGTTTCGAGTACAGGAATTAAATAATTTGAATGTGAATTATAATTTCTAAAATAAAACATATTGTAAAATAAAACCATAAAATTGGACAATTTTATAGCGTTGCATCATCGGTATCTACATCTGAACCCAAGGATAGTCATTTAAAAAGAGGCTGAATTCTACATTTTCTTTTCATCATCAACATCATGAACAATACAACAATCCACTTTCAACTTCGGCTTTCCTTAGAACCTTAGTCCAGGCTTTTCTACCTGGTAACAAGCCATCATCATTTACTTGTCCTCCTGGACTCCAATCATCCATCGCAGAGTTGTTACTCCTATTATCTTCAGATAATAGGCCTACTCTCCATAATTTCCTCAGCAATCTGATGTATATTTTCCTTTATATAAAGATAATTCTAGCGCGCGGTTCATTTAAAAAAAATCGATCTCATTTCACTCTGACCTGTAACAGGAAGTTGAATCCTTGATAATGCTAATTATGTTCTTGAAAAAATTACTAGGTTAGGAATTTACACTTTTGAGTAAGCGACATTTATAATAGAAGTAGAGAGATTAAATCTATGGAACAATAATGGATCTGAAAGAGCTTTCTTGATATAATTGCCAAACATTTTAATTCACTAAGTCCTTAGATAGGATTCGAGTAAATTGCTACTTCCTCAGCGGAAAATACATAAACAACTGGAGACTGGTATCAATCCAGCTGCTGAAGATGGTACAAGTAGTCCTTTCAGGCCTTCATAATTTTAATGAATTTGAATGTTATCTCAGGTAGTAATTTTACATTAATTAACTTATTACAAAACAACCTCAACGGTATGAATTTTAAAAGTACTTATGAAATATAACTTTTGAAAATAAAGAAACAGATAAACTTCCTTTAGTAAACATTTTATATCCAATCAATGTTTTAATTTTAATGGGGGATATAAAATAATAAAGTACCGGTAACATATTTTTTTTAAAAATAAAAGAACTCGGACAAAGATTGTGACGGATTCACCAGAGTTCAACAAGTGATGCATATGATTATGATGATTTAAAAATTAAAACAAATTTAATGAAATGAAAATAATTTTTATTCGAATTATTTGTGGACACTTTAACACCTAATGTCTTATGGAGCCTAATTACTGTGCAATCGTGATGAAATGGGTCCTGAGAATGGAAATCAAATCCAGCATTTCCTTTAACAACTGGATAAAAATGTCAGTCAGGTTGATCGGCACACGACTTTGAATACGGGACCTCCAAAACACGAGTCTCAAACGCTACCGCCTGTACCAACTCGCTCAATATATAAATGCTTGTACGTTTAAGAAAATGTAATTAAGGAAAACATGTTGTACATTCATAAAAAACATTTAACTTGAAGATATGGATCCACCCGTATTAATTCTGATTTTCCTCAACTATAACCGAATAAATTTACAACTAAAGTTTTATCTACAGGTATATTATGTTTAATTGCTCTTAATGAAACGGATAGAAAAACATGTGCAGATCAGAATATGTATAAAATAATTCTTGTACACGCTATAAGCATTTCACTTAGGTCGTTATTCAGATACTCGGTTTAAAAAAGGAATGAGATTGCCGGCATTTTATAGGAGGATTTATATTTTATCTCGGAGTGTCTAAAGACGTTTCTCACCTTGAAAAAAAGAGCCACCTGTCGGCTTTTGCTGCTTTCTTCCCACAGAATTTGATCGATTATTCAATTTGCAGCATCCGGTTTTTTGTTCATTAAAAATTGTAAAAAAATGTTATTACAGTATTAATCAGTATTAATGTTTTTAGCTAGTTTTTCCATAAATGTAAAACAAATAAATCACATTTCAAAATATTTTTTTTCTTGAGTTTTTTAAATCTGTAGATACATACGTAAAAAAAATTGGGTTCAATAGAGGATTGAATTCGCCCCAAGGATCATTTATTAATTCCGCATGCTACATTATATTCTGATAAAAAAAACTCTCCCCACTAGCAGCATAAAACATTGTGTGTTTAAATTTCAATATAGCATATACGCTTACGCATGAAATTATATTTAATCACAATGATTTATTTAAAATCACTTAGGCCTAACTGCATTAATTGTTGTGTGTCAGAGTGCATTTTATATTTTGAAACTTTCTGTTTTAAATTATTTCCTAATGTCTTTAATTATGTTCCTCAGCCTGGTATTAATCATTTTATATTGTTTTTTTTTATTCTCCTCTTATTGTTTTATAATTGCTTATGTGTCAAACTTTCTTTTAGTTATTGAAACTGTTGCCTAAATTTATATAGTTTTAATTCCCTTTCTCTTTAACTAAAATTTCGTAACGTATATAATCTGTGTGTATTAGTTCTGTAACTGAACAGTTCCCGAGCACGAGCACTTGCTCATTAGGGTGTCAATACTGTGTACATTTATTTACGAATAAAATGTAATCTTATTCCAAAAAAAAATGAAAAAGTTAATAGTTCTCTTGTGAGCAAATTTTGTCTGTCCTTTCACGCGCAGTTTTGAATTCCTACACTAATAACCTGAATTGTTAAAGAGTGTCATCGTTGAATAAAGTATTCTACTACTACAACTACTACTACTAAAATCCTCTACTATTTCTACTACTACAACTACTCAATTTAGTGCGTATAAATTACCGGAAAATAATAGAGCAAATACAAATAAGTAAATTAATATATTTTTCCTTGCCCGTAAGATAAATGTCAGGAAAATTTAATGCCCTCAACGATCCTCGAATATCATCTGACCAACATAATCATCATGTTCATATTCCCCATATTTGTAGCAGCATACAAATATTCACCACGAGGATAAAGAAGTTTAGAAAGAACAAAGAAAAGATGGTAACATCAGCAATTTGGAGCCGGAACAAACTAGTAAAAAGTCTAAACCGTGACAAAGAAGAAGAAGAAGCCGTGTTTGTATGAATGTGTGTGAGCGTGTGAATATGTGTGTGTGTGTAAGCTATATTTCGTCTTAATGTTGGTATATTCTCTGATATTGGGCTAAACACTCATTCAGGTAGGCCCTCCATGTCCTGTGTGGTCAAAAAGGTATCTATGTGATCCATAGCTTAAAATCTCTCTCAAAACAGGTCTTGCCATTGTAGGGCCTGGGTGGCGTGTGATATACAGAAAAAGCTTATTATTCGCGAGGGATATGTTCCGCGAATACAGAAACCACGAATATGGAACGGTAATTTGTATGGGTATATAGGGGATCCCCCACGGACTAGACCTTGTCGTGGTGGAGGGGCTCAGTACCTAATGACCCAGACGACTAGATAAGGAAAGCTGGGTTTTAACTAGATGCTATCTAGTAAGAGGAGAAGGGAAGCGAACCACCTCCAACGCGGGATACCTCAACGGCTTCAGAAGCGGATGAAAAAAATTGTTCTCAACCGTAAAGAAGGTGGAAGAGGAAACCTGCTAAACAAGAGGTAATGGGACTCCAAAGCTTTGGTTAGCAACCCGTCTAGGAGAAGGAAACTCCGAAATAAATCAGCGATACACTAGGGAATGTGTTGTGCGTCTGGGCTGGTAACCCGACCACGTAAAAATATCCAAACTCATCTCTCTCACAGTGTTCAGACGGACGGATTTAATGGACGACGACATAAGCAGAAAAAGGATAACAAAAGGCTGCACAACATTGGATCGGATAAAGAATTAAGATATAAGAACAGAGTTATATATATATATATATATACTGTATATATATATATATATATATATAATAGCCATTGAATGAGAAAATCAGAGAATATAGAGAGAAATAGTTAACACATGTGGAAAGAATGAATTTAACAAGATTACCAAGAGCATTCAACTACAAGCCAAGAGGTTCAAGGAATGTAGGAAGGCAAGTGAAAAGATGAACAGAACAACTGTGAGACGAAACAGGCAATTTTTGCCTAACCTGTGAAGTGAAGAAAAAGAAGAAGATATAGGAGATACGTTCCAAGATTCCGAAATAAAATAAAAATTATTTAAATAAAATAATTTAATGAGAGATTTTGCATAAATTATATTAATTATTACTGTCAGTCTTTGGCAAGGGCTTAAATAACTTAGTAATTTTTTTCCTGTCCTGCCGCTTTTATAAGGTCTTTCAATTCAGATTGATGTTTAGCTGTGAATTTAGCGATAGAATTTCTTATTTTGTCTTCGGATGTCTTGATGAATCGTACAGTTCATTCATTAACATTGAAGCAGCATAATATAGATGCAAACGACTCGCCAACATTTATATGTTTACTTTAAGCGGCAACATTACTTCTTTCAGCTTCGGAACTAATTTCCTTTCCTTTTACTGGACATTATAAATTGGCAACAAAGCAGAAGATGCACATGTCATTCAATCAAAATTATTACAACGAATGGCAAGTTGAAACAATAAAACACCGATCGTGGCGAGGCCGGCATTTATGAACGGACATAGCGGCACGTGAATTTCGGCGGCGGTGACTTTTAACAACGAATTTTAGATTTAGTCGACAAGTAGTATATCTAGTTTTATGGGGAAAAAATTCAATTTAAAACTTTTCTTTAATTTTTTAATTATTAATTATTTTTTTTAGTTTAGTTTAAAATAGACACTAGGACTTACTTTGATATTAATTTATCCATTTGGTTTGAATTGCTCCTTGTAAAAGCCGCATTGACACGTGCCTTCAGTAAAAAAAGTTGCCGATGCATTAATAAAGGATACTAATCTTTCTAACATACCGACAGGATCCGCGAATAAAGAAAATTTTAACCGCGAATACTGGAACTGTGTCGCAATTTTTTAACCTGCGAATAAGGAGCTTTTTACGGTACGTAAAAATACCTATAAATGTGAGAGGTTAAACTGCGTTAACCCTAAAATTGGCAAGACGCTAAATTCTTGTGCAAGTTATTTAAATGTGACAGACCGCATGAAAACGAAATCATGTAACCATTTTTATTAGGTACATTGTGCAATTCAACACAAATTTAAGTAAATTCTATTCGTGTGTTTTCTTCTGTTTTATTACAAATATTAAATTAATTAAACCAAATGTTGTAACCTGTAGGATACATTTCCAATTTAAGGGTTAATGAAAAAAAAAATAGTATTCCCCAGAAATTATTTTTGAGGTATTATGTACTATACATTTAATTTCCAATGAAAATTTAAACATACGGCGATTTAGAATTTAGATGCTAATCCTGTTGCACACTCTCCTAATTACTGATCATCGCAACACATCTGCTTACAGTATTAATGTTCGCACTATTATGGATCATATCGCAAGATCTGTACATTACGTGACGTCATAGTTACGGAAGTGGTTGTTTCTACCCCCTTGTTGGGGTTTACCAACTACAATAATGCAATTGACCCTCCCACGCAACATCATTATACTCAACAATACTGGCTATATAATGACGTAGATAATTTTAATTGATTAACTGTACCCAATGGCTTCTTCGAACACAATACCGTCATGCTATTAAGACCGGGCTGCTTTATTGTTGTTTCGGCTTACAGTTGGCTTTAAAATTAAGCGGAAGAGAAAGCTTATGTGCGATTAGCTTTTATCTCTACATTCAACTTTTCTCTATTCAGATGTTGCTGCTATTACGTTGTTGGGCTATGTTTACTTGCATTCACTTTAACAGTGTACGTACGTATTTTAGTGTGAATAAAAATAAAAATAATAATAATAATAATTTATTTATATACAAATTTTCAATGTTTATACATCTTTCTGCGCCTGAAGTTTTATTTTTCTTCTCCATTCATCTCTATCAATCCACTCCATATCCTTCAGTCCTCTTATTCTCATTCCAGTTCTTACTTCTTCCATCCACGAGTTTCGAGAACTTCCTTTCCTTCTTCCTCCAGGTGTACACCATTCCAATGTTTTTCTGGGTAACCTTTTTTCTTGCATTCGTCGTATATGCCCATATCAATTCAATTGCTTGTATCTTATATTCTTATATAATCTACTATTGAATATCTAATAGGCCTATTCATTTTTTCTCGTATGACAGTATTTTTTTTCTTTCTAATTTTGAACATCTTGCTGCTCTTCCCAAGAAATCCATTTTCATTTTCATTTCCACTTCAATAATAATAATAATAATAATAATAATAATAATAATAATAATAATAATAATAATAATAATAATAATAATAATAATAATAGTAAAAAGTAAAGTGATCCCACAACAGACCCGGAGGACCTTGGGGTAGTAGGAGGTTAAGGTTCCCACTCTTTTCTAGACAATCGGCACTTTTATGTCAGCCGGGTTGTCAGTCCTGCATGACGGCCGCCTTTACCCCAGAACAAGCGTCTGGTACTCATTTCCGTTAGAGGCTGAGTCGACCCCAGGGCCATAGTGCCGCCAGAGGGTTTGGGTTAGTTTAAAAATCCTATCACCAACGGGACTTGAACCCTCGACCCTCCGGCTTGTAGCTCAGTGTCTTAACCACTACGCTGCTAGTAATAATAGTAATAATAATAATAATAATAATAATAATAATAATAATAATAATAATAATAATGAGATGCAAGGAGACACTGTGATGGCGGAACTGGGAGTTAGCCTAATCCACGAAATGAAGAAGAAGAGGAATATATAATTAATTATCACCATGCATTATTTTATTATTTATTTATCCTAGTGTATCCGTATATACACCTCACGACAGTCATTGAGACATGAGTTCCCCCATAGCGGGAGTTTCTTGACTTAGCTTAATTTAGTTACAGTCATTTCCCTACAGATCCCAGTGAGGGACATATGGTCAGCACATCGCCTCAATGAGACATCTACACTACAGCCGCAAGATCTCCGGCTCTGAAGTTTAGGTTATACGAGGGGTAAAGGGAGAAACTTGCCCTCTACTGCCAATAAGGAAATAGTTGAGTGGGAGTAGATGTTTGCCACACACAATCACTGCTCTTGATGCAGCAACAGTGCGCTACTAAGGTTTAAAACTGCTGAGATGTTGTCAGCTGTATTTCTGCTAAACGAATGCATAGAACAGCCGCTCTCACTAAATATCCATATCGCCAACACAGTGGTGAAAACGTCAGGGCCAGAGATTCAGTGGCTGGGGTATAGTTACGCAACTAAGTTAGGCCTACACTAGGATAGAGAAGATCGATTAAATTTTACCCATAGGAACTAATTTAGATTTCAGGATTTCACGAGCCCAAAATCTTCAAATTTGGGACCCATAGCTTTAAGTCTCTTTCTGGAGACTTCTCCCTTGGAAATTTGCATCCAAAAAATCCATCGACGCCGGCCAGGCTTGAACTCGTGATCCTCTGGATTAGAGATAAGGAACATAACCACTGAAGCACCACCCGGCATGTATCCTAAGTTGTTAAACTAAGCAAACAACTATGTTACTTTAAAATATAACAATCTTAACCTTATTAGATATCCAGTGGGTGTGTACGCGCGTTAAAAAGTCATCTCGATAACTTTGTTGCTTTGGGTTTTGCACTAGGTGGATAGATGTCGATAATGTGATCTGTTTTTAAATTATGTACCACTTCAGCAGACCACTTTATGTGGATGATGTGTACTTACATTGTACTTTGAGGAGTATAGAATGAGCATTTTTTAAGTATTTGTGTAGTGAGTGATTTATGAGAGATGATGATGAGGGAAAAGAGAAAAGGTAAAACCTAGTGTCCGCACGTTGTCTACTCTTGTCGAAAAGCAACGAGGACTCAGTTTTGCTTAAAGTTTCCATCCGACAAACGAATCGCTTTTCAACATATGCAATGCAGAGAAGTTTGGAATTTTTCAGGCTCTCGTACAGAATCTAGCGATAGACATTGTAGCTCAGAGAATGAAAATTTTACAATTAAAATTAAAACATGTCTGGGTACGAACCCGAATCCACTAACCATAAGTGTATAAAAATTTGGTAAACCCGATGATGATGATACTAACAGTAGTGATAATTATAATTGTGTAGGTACAGCACTTGATAATATAATAATCCATCCATAGTAATTCTGCCCGAAGGCAGGTCCTTCGCTGCAATCATAGCATTTTCAAGCTATGCCTGCAGCTTTACTAGGGAATTGTAAGTGTGGTAGCTTCCCGTTGCTTTCCACACCGGTGAAGGATGATGATGATGATGATGATGATAATGATAAGGATGATAATGATGATGATGGCCATATGATTTCGTGGACCGTTTGGGCCTTAAAGTTTTCCTGAAATTTGTCTAATAGGTGAGGAAAAACCCCGATAAAAACCTCACCCAGAAAAACTGCTCCGACCGCGGATCGTACCCCGGCCCGCTGGGTGACAAGGCAGCACGCTACCTCGAGACCACAGCGGTGGACGATATAATAATAATAATGCTAACATAAATATCCTCAACTCGTGTCCAACTCAGGATCGGGTCAAGGGATGAGCCCCTACAATGTGTGTGTATATATATATATATATATATATATATATATAGGCCTATATATGATATGAAAAGAAAAATGAATGCTTGAGTCGGGATTTGAACTCGAGATATTTATAATATATATATATATATATATATATATATATATATATATAGGCCCTATATATGTATGTAATGGATATCACACTGAGGTACAGACTCAGAGATCCGGGTTCGAATCCCGTCCAGGCATTTATTTTTCTTATCATACTATATATATATGTGAATGACAAGGGTGCCGGACGACCACGCCTGACGCACCGTCACAGGGGGCAGATGAACGAAATGGAGGAGGTAAGTATGGAGAAATCGTGGAAAGAAATTGTGGCAGGAAAAAAGGGAGAAACCCGAGAAAAACTTGCCCAAGCTCCGTTTCGTACAGCACTAAACCCACATGGAGCGACCGAGACTCGATCTCGGGATCCCAGCGTGAGAGGCGAGCGTATAACCTCTTGCGCCACGGAGCCGCATAACAACAACAACAACAATAATAATAATAGTAATAATAATAGTAATAATAATAATAGTAATAATAATAATAGTAATAATATTAATAATAATAATAATAATAATAATAATAATAATAATAATAGTAATAACAATGCGATGGGCAGGACATGTTGCGCGTATGGGGAATGAAAGACGTGCATGGGAGCTTCTTGTAGGAAAGCCAGAGGGAAAACACCCAGTTGATAGACCAACAATGAGGTGGGAGAACAACATTAACTATGATTTGGAGGGAAAGTCGATATTCACTACAAGGTGAAATGATTGGATGTAAAAGCATTAGCTCTGGATAGGGATGTATGGGGAGCTTATGTCCTCGGCGCTATGAACCTACTGGTTCGATAGTGCCATTGAGTAAGTAAGTAAGTAAGTAAGTAAAGTTACAGTAATAATAATAATATTAATAATAATCGTAATAATAATAATAATAATATAAATATTAATCTTAACCACCCGTTCAAGGTAATAATAATAATACTAATAATAATAATTATAATGATAATGATAATGATAATGATCATAAACAATAATAATAATAATTGTCTAACTGTTACAAATCCCCCTCAATACTATCATACTCCGTACTTGTGTACGATTTAGCTTTGATAAGCTCAGTTTGATAAATTGTTTTGAGAAACAAGAAAAAAAGCTATATTGAAAGTGACGACGTTTTCCCCCGACGGGGAAAAAAAGTGGCCCAGGCAGCCCTCTCAATCATCAACATTTAGTTAGGGCGAACTCTTCGGGGAAAATAACTTATATGAACCTCCAGCTCTTGGTTGGGGGAAAATAGATATTTGATACTACTCTTCAACAACTCAAACGTTCCTTCAATTTTTTAAATAACGAAATATTATGTACCATACTCCATTTTATAATGAAAGAATTTTCCAAACACATTGGAAAATGGAAATTACAGAAATATTGATATGACTGTCAAAATAAAAATATAATACACTGCACACAGTTACATTTTATGAAATTTTTAATTGTTCAATTTTAGAAATTGATTTAAAGATAACCACTCTACAATAAAAACAAATCTCAGATTTCCGCAGTCAGTGTCATCATTAGTTTTTTTTTCTTTTGTGGTCTGGGCGTCGCCGCGTTTAAGTAGTTCTTTCTGACATTTTATGGCCTTAGACCACCGCTACATTATGGAAACGTCAGTAAGAAAGAAAAAATAAAATAAGCTACAATAAACGAATTGTAACTACGGGTATTTTTGCGCTATTCCATATTAAGTATTATGTTAACTATTTCCAAAGACTTTCGTGTTCAACCAATAATAATATATCTAATAGAGAAAGTCAGATATAATGTTTTTCATGTAACTGAATTCTAAATAAAATAGGCTGATGATTTAGAAATAATCTTTTCCAGATTATTCCTTTCCATTTCATAGATATGCCACCGTATGGACACTTAATCTGTTTTCACTCTTAACTCATTTTTTATAAAAGTTATGCCAGAATAAAGATATTATTATCAAAATATAAGGAGAGTTCACTATAAAATTTTTAGGCAAAGTTGTTAATGATTATGAGGTCCAATATTCAAAATTCAGAAACATTTTTTTGAGACTGTAAATAACCCGTTCGAATCAATTTTAGATGCCATGGATCTTAAGGCAACAAGCCTTGGCACAGAGCTCTGGGATTTGCGCTGGTTTCAGTCCCCATGGGGGAAGTAATTTTCTCATGGAATTTCGGCCAGTATGGGATCGGTGCCCACACAGCATCGTGAGGCATTTGGGTAGCTACAATAAGTAGCGACTCCAGGTTGAGAAGACCAAATATAACAGCTGAAGGATCCGACATGCTGACCACGTGTCACTCCTATACCGGCTAGATGATCGTCTACCTCTGTGATTAACACAAGTGGATGTGAGGCCACCAGCCGGATGGTAGGCCAAGGGTCTTCTAGGCCTGTCGCGCTTCGAGCATGGTTCTTCACAAATAGAAAAAAAAATCTGTCACGTAGGAACTGCGTAATCTACCTGTATTCCTCACCGAGTCAATTTTATACTCTGATTTTGCTAGTTTACGGAATATATACTTATTTAGACTATTTAACCCTTGCCCCAAATGGGAGTCAATGACAATCACGTTTCAATGAATTTTTCTTTTACAACGAATGACAGTCGTGTTTAACCTCGATATTTATCGAATTCTGTTTACCAAAATAAAGAATGTTCCTCCTTTTTAATATTCTGAATAGGTCAGAGCATTATTTTGCAGTGATTGACTCTCGAACAAATAAGTTTAATATAGCGAATAATGAACAGATTCCTTCGAACTACTTATTTCATTATTATGTGTTCAATAACTGTGCTTTTAAATACTGGTTTTACCGAGTTGTTTCCTAAAAAATAATTAATAATCTATAATGTTAGTTATAATATACAGTCTGATGTGTTTCATTTTTTCTCCACTAGGGTGCATTCTTACAATCTTGAGATCCTATTTGGCAATAAATTGTATGATCGAGTTGCAGTGATGAACAAATGAAACATAACCAAACATTTTTCATTTGTTTTCAAACATCGCCGTTCACATTATATATATATATATATATATATATATATATATATATATATATATATATTAAAATAGCTATATTTAAATAATGATTTGGTGAATAAGCAGCTTAATTTTATTCGTTGAATAGTCCTAACAAATGTCACTCTTGATTTCCAAATCCTCTAGAAAAATTGGAAATCACTCGTGGCATTATTTATTCGCTGAGATTTGGAGTAATATGAATTTCTTTTTTTTTTTTTTTTTAATAGTACATACCGACTTTCATTACAAATAAATGATAAGATGTCTGGAATTAGAAAAAAATCATAGTGAGAAAGCAAAGCGAGCAGCTGGTAAAACGATTTTATTATTTTCCGCTTCTTGTTAAACCCCAATCCCATTGGTTCGATTTTGCTGATTAATCAGTCCGACTTTATGTTTTTTTTTTTTTAATGACTGCTATATGCTTAGCTGGTTCCGAAAAAACCGCGGCCACTAAAGGATTAAATACACAATCACACACATACACACACACACACAATCATAGGCTTTATCATTTTCTGCTAAGTAAGATAGATCAACATTCCTAAAAACATTAAAAAATTCAGGGCACCTCAATATCATCATTCCTTCGGAATTCGCTAAACGTATTATATGTTCAAAATGTAAAGCCTCAACTCTCATAAATAACTATAAAATATGAATACATGAGATGATAAAGATGTGAAGTTACATATTTCTACCAAACTCATTCATTCTATGGTTTATAGAAACACAGGTTCAATGCAGAATTCACCAATGGGTTCCCTCCGTTTGTCTCTATCCTCAACCAGTTGAATCCAGTTGAAGTCTCCGATATCCAATTCCCTAAGTTCCATCCGAATATTATCCTCCCTACTGCGCCTCAACCTTCCCAATGATATTTTCTCAAAATTTTCCAACAACAATTTTGGAAGCATTTCTACCTTCACCCATTCAAGCTACACGGCCTACCAATCCCAATCTCCTAAACATATTAATTCTGACAATATTAGGACGAACATATAAATTGTGTGATGTCTGAAGAAGGTACAGTGTACCGAAACAGCTGTCACTGAATTATATAATAAATATGAAAATCAAATAAAACTACGTTATATTTTTATTTAATTAATATAAATTGTGGAGTTTCTGTTCAGAAGCTTCCTCCATTCCCAATACGGGACAAAATATTTCACTTTGTCTTCTTCTCTAATATTACTACGGTATTTCACACCCATTAAGTCGTAGGCAAAATGATCGTTTTACATGTTTTAATGTTACCAGCCTCATGGGCTAGAGGTCAGAGTTTCTGACAACATTTCATGAGGTTCCGCGTTCGATTTCCGGCCAGACCATAGGAATTTTCCTTAAAGAGAATTATTTCTGTTGTTGCCCATTCTCTGGAATTTAGGTTAAGGACTCTTCTGACGTTTCATTTTCATTTTTCACCCATCATATCATCGGGGTAATGTAACTCCGCCTTCCAGGTACCCCAACCTAAGAAATTGATTACAATTCCGTCAATGCCAGGGGAGAATGCCATAAATTTCATGAAAAACTACCTGGTGGCATTGGACAAAATAATTAATGCCCAGATTCTTAAACAAAAACCGATAAGATAGAAGACTATTTAAATATTTAGTCTTTTAATGGAGGACCGTGTTTCTAACTTCTCTGAATTAATAATCAATTCCAACTTTCATGGCTCCGCAGCAACCTCTAGGAGACGCCTCAATAGACATGGCATAAGGTCCCGTCGAGCTGCCAGGAAAATTAGGTTGGATAGTGAGCACATAGTTGATTCCTAGCATTTGCTTCTACTCGAGAGAACTTCGATTGGATCAATGTAATTTTCTCTGACGAAATAACCGTCTCTAGTACGAACGACAGTTGTGTCCTTGTATATCATATGGATAACACCCGACAGGACACATGTGGACGAGAGTGGAGGCAACTTTACGCTCCAAATCGCAAATAATCCGTTCAACCTTTTTGAGTCACAGTATACAATCAATGTAAGAACGTATTAGCACTGCATTTTATTCGCTGTCAAACTAAGATTCAGATTATTAAAGCTTACGAAAATAAAATATATAAATTATTTTGTTCACCAGTGCTATATATGGGAGTAATAGAACTCTAACAACAAACCTCAAGAATGTTGACTGAGCGTTTTGGTATAAGGAATCTATGATTTCTGGCGACTAATTAATGAATGATGTGTTGTTGATACGTGATACATACAACATGGCCTTTGGAGTATCTTACGATGAGTTCTGACAGATTACAAAGAAACATTAAAAATTAATAAAATAATTACCACCTGAAGTAGATACTGTAAAAAGCATATACTGTAAACAAATAGTACAAAAGTTACATGGGTATTGAAACAGACCAAGAACAAAACTCATACTTGTTTCTTAAACATTGTAGCCTACTGCACAGTTTAATGTGCACTGTTCATTATTATACGAACTGTTTCTTAGTTTCAATCAGCTGTTCAAAATATCGCCGCCATGAACAGGACAGACTACATAGCGATTATATTTTAGTTTATGATTATTACAGTATCTACTTCAGCTGGTTATTAGTTGATTAATTTTTAACTTTTCTTTGTAATCTGTCAGAACTCATAAACATGATCCAAAGAACATTATTATGTCTAAGGCATCAACAAATCATAGTTATCTAACAAGATTCTTTGCATTAAAACACACAATATTCTTGAGCAATCTGTGAAAGTTTGTCGGTAGAGTTATGTTTCACTCTGTATTTAACTTTTTTCAACTACGTACACTGCCGTTCAGGAGGGTTGAGCGAACTCTTGATCGTTAAAATTCCAAAGTTTTAAGCGCACAGTTCAGAAGAGTACGAATTGTATAATAGGCGTACTGTATATCAGACCACCACATAATGTTAAGCTGTTGTTTGCAGTGACGTACATCCATTTAATGACGATACAACAGCCTAACATTTAGCTTAGAGCTAGAGCGATTGCTATGTACACACGAGATCCGCGGTCGATTTTTCCCCCTATTTGCACTTTTTCGCCTTTTGAAAGATTAAACACTGTTGGCTAGATGGAATTATTTATTTTCCTACATCTGAGGGCTATTGTGAGGCTGGACTTACAAAATATAAAATAAATGTCATATTCAGAGGTGGAAAACAAAAAGAAAGGTGAAATAAAGTAAATACAATACTTGGAACTAATAGCTCGTCCATATACCGCCTCAGTCTCTCACAGCAATATTCAACGCGACGTGGAGTCCAAGAGATCCTGAAAATGTTCTTGATCAAATGTCACCTCTTCCCATGTGAGAACAACTCTATTCCACAATTTGTCCTAGCTATTTCGAGCGTAAAGTCGACTTGATTCTCGCCCATAGGCTACATGTTCTATCGAGTTCATATCAGGTGACATCAGAGCCTGATCCAAGAGATGGATGTCACCCCTCTCTTAAATGGTTATCCTGTTGGAACACAAATATTCCTTCAAGATAACGCTCCCGAGCGGAAGGAACTAATATGGTCCTCTAAAATATAGAAATAGTCTGGCGTGTCCAACCCTCCGTGGATATGTTCTAGAATTCCTGCCCCATCGAATGACATCCGCCCCAATATGACACACCTCGCTATCGGATACACATAATGAGCATAATATCGGTAGACATCCATGCGATATACACTGACAGGACGTTGTTCGTATTTGAGAAGATTACTTTAGTCAAAGATAATTACATTGCTCCAATCGAAGTTCTTTCCAGTAGAAGTAAATGCTAGACGATCCATTATCTCATCATCCAACCTAACCTTCCCTGCAGCTAGGCGGGATCTTATACCATGGCTATTGAGGCGTCTCTTAGCGGTTGCTGGAAAGCCCGGAAAGTTGAACCTGATTATTAATTCAGGGAAAGTTAGAAATGGGTGACGCCTAACTTCCCTAATTAAACTCGGGAATAAATTCGTCGTCTTCCAAGAATTACCCGATTTCTCACTTCTCTATCTATATAGGCGAAAATGACTGGCCCACCTTCTTGCCGTAGACGCTGGAACTTCAAGCTCTCTTCCCGCTCTGGAAGCGAAAAGGCCGATGCGAGTAAGTTTATGAACTGCAAATCTAGATATTTTCTGTCCGCCATTTTCAGCGGTTATGATGAAAATAGATAGAGCAGGTGAAGAAGTGTAAATTATGTTTATTTACGAACATACTAAGAGATGTCGCCACATTATTACAGAAAATATGTCTGTATTACTATTTATAAAAACAGGATATGAAACATTATTCTGCATTCTCTAATGTGCAAACATGTTATATTTAAAACGCAAAATATGCAGGATTGTGCAATTTATTCACAAATGTTAAAATGCTTAACATGCCATAGTCCAAACAAATTACATAGGCCTACAGGAATGACATTATAGGTAATAATTTTACCTTTTTTTCTATGTTGGCGAACCAATAATTGTCTGTTAGTGAATGTTTCCCTTTTCAATTATACTGTTTTATATTCATTATATTATGCTGAATATAATGTGTAGACCTACTGACGTTTTCAGAACGAAAACTTATTATAATTTTCTAGATCTATGTTGAGAAATGTGTTTATTAAATGAAAATTACTGCACGGGAGAGAACTTGTGACCAATGTAATTAAGTATCGATCATGGTTCTAGCGTTAACTATCTACTCTATCGCACGTTTGATAACTCAGCCTATATTTCTTATTCATAAACAAATTATGCGCAAAATTTTAACATTGGTTCACATAGGCCTATCTCAGTTCAATTCATACAAATAGTACGGTACATTTTTCAGAGCCTCAGCTTACACCTTCCGGTATGATCTGTAACAAATTTCAGACTACTGAAACATAAAGCGAATTTAAGTTACTCAAATATGCGTAGTCATGTGAACAAAGCTTCGCATGGGCATTGTGGAAGCCGTGAGACTTCGAATATTTAAAGCGCTCATTATTTCTGAGCGGCAGTGTACATCACTTACATAATTATACAATGAAATCGATTTATCGAACGAAAATGTCTACTTGTTACTGATATCCAAGGCATAGATCTAATTTTATATAAATACCGAAATACTTAGTAGGCCTACGTGTCAAATTTAAAAGTCTTTTAAAACGTTTTCAGTTACACTATTCACATAATATCTGCCATATTTATGAATAATTTCTTAAATCTGTAGAATGTAAACTATTTTAAATTTCATATACTGATATAGCCTACGTTATAAATTAATACATGTCCTTGATTATATATTTCATATAGGCCTAAACGGAGCTACATTTCTATGTGACAAGCAGAAAAACTAAATCAGTTACAATCCGTTCTTGCATTTGCATTGATAATCGTACAGAATTAAGGAGAGAAAATGAATCAAATGTCAGTTCTGTAAATATTTTTCAGGCTGCGAATCAAAACAGGGAGAGTTCGCTCACTGCTGGTGCTTACAGTTAACGCAGTTTTAAATATAACATGCAGTGTGCCGCACCGCATGATCTCTTTTTCTGAATAATTTAGTGTAGGTTCGTCAGTGGATAGATAGGTGTCATATCTGGTTCAGAATGAAATAATGACAAACAAGGAAATCGAAGCAAAATCACTGAATACTTATAGGTCTGCTGTAAAGTTTATGAGTTTATACACAGATTGACATTAGTATTAAAATGAACATTAGCCATCAGACCCTACATTCTTATTATTATTCACCACTCTTTAATAATGAAGTAATCATGTGGGAATTTTAGGGTGAAAATCAAATTGTAGTGGAGGTACATGGGAATGAGAATGAAAATGATTAGCAAGTAGGCGAATAACACTGTTCAACATGATTTTTGTCTCATGAGTACCAATAGTTGTACTTAATGCAGTTTTGTATCGTGTTTTCAAACAACTTATGTATTCGGAATTTCTCCATCACCCACAGTTTTTTTTATTTCAATTTCAATTAATGGATTTAAATAATTATTTTTTAATAAACGTTTTTCCGTCCATTTGTCCATTGTAATATAAAACCAAATGAGCAAACTCAAATGGTTTCAGCTATGGAAAAGATAGGCCTATATCAAGGCAAATGGAATCCTAATATGCTGACCGATTATTGTTGGACCATCAAGAGGGATGCTCCACAGGCGAAATATAGCAGAAAATCGTCATTTCTTACTTTCTAGGTGAGTCTGAATATTCGAATATTGTGTAGTTACGAATGTAGAAAATATTAAAGTGTTTGAAATTATAAAAACCTGTCTCTCGGAAACCTTGCGTGATGGAGAAAAACCGATATCATATTTGAATTCAGGAGAAACAATACTATCAGAAACACATGTGTTTCTTTCTGAGACAAAAAAAAAAGTTTGTTTTTTGATGCTCAGTGTAAAAATGTGGGTGGATAATTTTATCCTTGATCTAAAGGATATGAATAATAATGATACTAATAATAATAATAATAATAATAATAATAATAATAATAATAATAATAATAATAATAATAATAATTATTATTATTATTATTATTATTATTATTATTATTTATTTTAGCTGGCAGAGTTAAGGCCATAAGGCCTTCTCTTCCACTCAACCAGCGAATAGTAGAATTATACAAAAATTACATACATCTTACAATTTTAAGATAATATTAAAATACAGACTAAACAAAATACAATGATAATGTGATCTAATACTAGGTAATACTAACAAAAACATAGAATATAATGAAATTAAAATGATATAAAATAAAGTAAGTAGCTTCCTAGATGATTATTAATGGAATGCTCTATATAGTTGTTATGCTGTTAATGTTTTCATTGTGTCGAACTTAAGATATCAGTTAATTTGGATTTAAATAATGATAGCGATTGACGGTCCCTAACATGACTGGGAAGTGAGTTCCATGCTCTAGTCATAGATATTGTGTAAGATTCAGAGTATAGACAGGTCCTGTGCTGTGGTATCAAAAGTAAAGAAGAGTCTTGTGATCTTGTTCCTAAATTGTGATGAGCCGATACATTTTGAAAACGTGTTGTTAAATAACTTGGTAAATATGTGTGTAGAATTTGGAATAGTAAGGTATGTGAATGTAAAGTTCTTCTGTCATTTAGGCGTAGCCATGATAAGGCCTGAAATGAAGGAGACACGTGGTCATAACGACGGAGATTGAATATAAATCGAATGCACGCATTATGAGCACGCTGTAGTCTGTCAGATAGATCAGTTGTCAGATTAGTCAGTAATATGTCGCAGTAATCGAAGTGTGGCATTATAAGAGTCTGTACAAGTATTTGTTTTAATTTTGTAGAAAGGAAGTTTTTAAAATTATTTAGGGAGTGAAGAATTGAGAACACTTTCTTGCAGGTATTATTCACCTGGATTTTACAGTCTAGGTGTTGGTCCATGTAGATACCCAGATTTTTTACTACTGAGCTGTAGGGGATGTTTTTGTCATTTAGGAGAATGGTAGGGATATTTTCGTAATTTATAATGCTTTGGATTCGCCGATGTCCTATAATTATGCACTGTGTCTTCTAAGCATCTAGATTAAGTCCATGTTTCCTCGACCATTTGGAAATTGAGTCTAGGTCACTATTTAATTTGTCTAGTGTGTCATGTACATCATCAGGATGGGAGTGAATGTAAATTTGCAAATCCTCAGCATATATGTGATGTCGAAAATAGGTAAGTCTAGTGGATATATCGTTAATATAGATAGAGAACAGAAGTGGCCCTAACATTGAACCTTGTTGGACGCCACCCTTCAGTGATAGCCAGGATGAGGAAAGTTCTGCATTGGATACACATTGCTGGTTGATCATGAAGATAGGATCTAAGCCAGTTAACAGCATTGTCCGAAAGATTCAGAGTGCGTAATTTTGCTATTAATATGTCAGTGTCAACAGTGCCGAAAGCTTTACTGAAGTCCAAGAGTGTAAATATTGTTATGTGGCCACTGTCCATTGCTTCACGCGCATCTTCGGTAACTTTAAGACTTAATTATACAGGGAAAGATTGGAAAATATTAGTTGAGGCTAAGGATGTATGGAGAGCATATATCCGCACAGTGTTGGACCTACGGTTTCGATAATGCCAGTAGTATTTTATCTAACAGCTCTCTGTAACATTGCACATCAAATTTGAGTGAGATAGGGTCGACAAATGTTGTTCAGAGGCCTATTCTTACAGACTTAAGATTATCTTTCATGGTATTAATCTATGACATGAAACTCCCTTCCGAGAAAAAAAAAACATGGCCAGGGTTTTTCAGTCCTTAAAGATTTCACTACTACAAATTATATATGATGTTCATTATTTTATATCTCAGGAACTAATAACTTTTTAACCTCAAATTTTAACTTAGGAATATTCACTACTTCTCTAATAAAAAGTATTTACATAATTCCTAAAAAAAAATACTATTTATCACCACAAAAAAACGCACGTTTTGAGCACTTATGTGCACTTTTTATGATAGTGCCCACAAATATCAATATTTTAGAAATATTATTTTTTCTACAAGATCAAAAATGAACAATATGACTATAATATTTTGACTTTAGCATGAGTTATTGATGTAAACACCACACACACACACACACACACACACCACACACACACACACACACACACACACACACAATTATATATATAACTCACTGGCACTATCGAAAATCCTTATATAACTCACTGGCATTATCGAAAACCCGTAGGTTCATGGCCGCGTGGACATAAGCTCTCCACACATCTCTTTCCTGAGCTAATGTTTTTCCAACCAACCCCGTATATTCTACTTCCCTCAAATCATGGTTAATGTTATTCGTTCACCTCAATCTTTGTCTACCTATGGACGCTTTTCCTCTGATTTTCCTACACGAAGCTTCCATGCCCCTCTTTCATTTCCAATTCGAGCCACATGTCCTGCCCACCACAATCTTCGAGATTTAATCATTCTTATTATATCTGGTTTCCTAAGAGGATCATGTAGCTCACTGTCATAAGGTTTCTCCATTCGCCTACCTGTTAATCGCTCTTTGGTTAAAATAATTTTCTTAAATACTTTATATATATATATATATATATATATATATTTATTTATTTATTTATTTCATTAATTTGAAAATACTTCAATGCAAAAAGTAAAGTGATCCCACAACAGACCCGGAGGCCCTTGGGGTAGTAGGAGGTTAAGGCTCCCACTTTTTCTAGACAATCGGCACTTTATGTCAGCCGGGTTGTCAGCCCTGCGTGACGGCCGCCTTTACCCCCAGAACAAGCGTCTGGTACTCATTTCCGTTAGAGGCTGAGTCGACCCCAGGGTCATAATGCCGCCAGAGGCTTTGGGTCAGTTTAAAAATTCTGACCCCAACGGGACTTGAACCCTCGACCCTCCGGCTTGTAGCTCAATGCCTTAACCACTACGCTACGGCGTGCCCCATACTTCAATGCAGATATTTCAAATATTAAGCCTATATATCATATTTATTGCTCATATGAACTGGAAAAACAGATAAAAAATGGTTATTAAAAATCGATAATTGTGGGCATTATCACAAAAATTGCAAGTCAATGCTAAAAGCCGACAAATTGTGGTGATAATTATGAATGAAGGTAAAACTTATTTTTAGCAATTATGAAAGTATTCTTTATTAGGGGAAGTAATGAGTATTCCTCATTTGAAATCTTAAGGCGAAAGTGTTAGTTGTTCTGATATATAAAGTAATGAATATCACATATTTTTATAGCACTGAAACTCATATGTCACCCGCCCTTAATTTCAATTTTCTTAATCGGATTTTAAAACCTCTTATGAGACTTATGTATTGGTGTTATTTTCATACACTAAGTACAAAAGAAATAAATCTATGAGTTAATCGAGAATCGACCCGGAGTCCTAAGTCAGACAAGGTTACCTTTATATCATAAAAAAGTGGTCATATTTATTCAATCGGCAAGCAGTTTTTCTCACCTCGTTGCAGTTAAGGAAATTTAAGTAAGATTTAGACAAATTATTATTGTTATTTCTCTAATAGCTTTATGGCTTTCTGGTAACCTCGTTCTTGGTTGTAGTTATTTTTCCCAGATATTTTAATTCAGTCACTTCTACAAACTTTCATTCTTTTGTCTGTAACTGTCCATTTATTTTACATAATGCATTTCTTCGTGTAACCATATGTTTAGTTTTATTGGTGTTTACTTCCAGTTCCAATTCCTTAGTCTTACTCAGTAGAGTTTGCATGTTGTCCCTTAGTATTATCTCGGTAGGATTAAGCTGAGGTTTTAAGAATATCTTACTAGTTTCATTCCAATTGAATATACCGAGTTTTGCAGCAAAAATCGAAAATTAAATACTTCTTGAAAATTCGCAGCTGCATAACGTCGAAAAATCTGTATTTTGAAAAACGAAAATTAGTAATCTGGTATTTGGTTAGAATTGTTGCCCAAAACTATCACATGGGATTTGTCTGTCACGTTTCCTTCAGTGAAGCCAGGATTATTAAACATTGAAGTCCTCAGAAACATAAGTTGATGAGTCAAGGTTTTTGTGAAATCAGTTAATGCACATAATAATACACTCTGAGGTCCAGTTATATAATGGCGGTAAACAATTTACGGATCAGAAAACGTTAAGTCGGTCATACAATGAAGTTACGCTGTCGAATGGGCTTTATATTTTAATATTTCACATTAGTTTTGAAAACTTTAACTAGCCTCTCGAAAATTCAGAAAACTTGACCTAACAACTGCTGTTTATTAGTGCTTCAATTTGGTTTATCTCTGTATGCCTATTTCACTTAGAGGCGTTAACCTTCTTGAGGATATAAACAGAAATGGTGATTTGTATATCGGCAATAATGGTGATCTGATATTCTTTCTTGTGGCTCTGAATTAGCTTCACTCCGACCTAGTTGACGACAGATATTTACATTGGTGACAACATGGGACAAGTGGCGACAAATCTAATATATAAAAATAAATGTTTGTTTGTTTGTTTGTTTGTTCGTACTTCATGCGCGGCCATACCGTTGATCGGATTGTGATGGGTTTTTTTTGCAAAATTTTCAGGAGATTCCCGGGATGAACATAGGCTATAAGAGAGTTGAGATACTCTACTCCTACACCCTTAAAAACACCCTTTGTAGTGAAAAACGTGAAAATGTCCCTTTTTTACCCTTAAATGGCTTACGCTGCCTAACTATAACAAATGTAGAATATTAACGTACAGAGAATTGAATATCTCAAAAACTCTACAAAAAAAGTGCGCAACAGCATATGTTTATCTTTTACAGATGACACATAATAGCCATTTTTGTCTTTCATTGATGTCAAGGAGATCGGGATAAGTAGATTCCCGGGCAGCACATGCTGCCATACCATTAATCCGATTGTCATGGGGCTTTTTGCAAAATGTTCAGGATTTTCCCGGGAAGGTTATAGGTTATAAGATAATTTAATGCTCAAACTCTTCAACCTTAAAAATCACCTTCTGTCGTGAAAAAAAAAGTGAAAAAAATTTCGCTTTTTGTAAGCTTAAATGGCTTACGCTGCCTAAACCATAACAAATACACAAAATTATTGTACACAGAATTGAATATCTAAAAAAACTCTATACAAAAAAGTCCGCGACAGCATATGTTTATCTTTTAAAGATAACTCACAATAACCATTTTTATCTTTCATTATTGCTAGAGGATCGGGATAAGTAGATTCCCGGGCAAGCATAGCAGCGCACGGCGGGTATTCGTTTATGGATAACTCAACGAATTTTGTCTTTCAGCTGATTTATGCCAAGTACATCGGGATGCGTAGATTCCCGGCCAACGCCGGGTAATTAGCACTGGGTATCTAAGAATAAGAACGATATAAATTTATATTTATTTTTCTTTTTACTAATTCAACTAAATGCAAAAGCCATTATCATTTATTTAGGTGTAGGAGCGCACGCCGGGTATTAGCTAGTATTGTATAAACGTAAATTAAAAAAAATGGAATATTCACTTATTGAAATACATTCGCATTAGACATATGTGTTTTTTGTGTTTCTTCATTCATAAACACTAAATGATGAGTAAATACACAGTCTTCACAGTACAGTAAAAGTTTTCATTCGAGCTTCGACGTGTTTTCAGAAACAACTGGCTGAAGCTTATACAAATATTATGCCACTTCTGGATAACCACAGTTCTCTTACTCACAACTAATTGAGAAGCAAAAATAAGAGAAGCAGTTTGTAATAAATTATTGAATTCTATGGTTAGCTTCAGTCCTGCTTATCAACGAAATACGATTAATAAAAACATTGAATTTTCAATTACGTCTGGGAAAGTCTATTGCTTACCTTCAAACCTGAGGGTTATCGATAACTACGAAGTTTTTGATAATAACTAACTCATTGGCAATATCGAACCCGTAGGTTCATGACCGCGCGGACATAAGCACTCCATATATCCCTATCCTGCGTCAATGTTTTCCACTCATCCCCTGTATAATCTACTTCCCTCAAATCATAGTTAATGTTATACTCCCACTTCATTCTAGGTCTACCAACTGGGCGTTTTTCCTCTGGTTTTCCTACAAGAAGCTTCCATGTACGTCTTTCATTCCCCATTCGTGCTACATGTCTCCCCACCACAGTCTACGAGACTTAACTGTTCTCATTATATCTGGCTTCCTATAAATACCATGTAATTCACTGTTATGCAGTCTTCTCCATTCACCTATCTGTTCATAATCATAACTAACAAAGTATGTGGAATTATGAAGTGAGGTCGGTATTAAACGAAACAGAAACTCAAATTTTCATTGCGACACACTAGAGCACATCTATATGTACACAATTAGTAGCACGAACAATATCAAGTCTGTATTCGATTTCGTGCCACGTTCTGTCCAACATGTCCATTGATACTGTTGCAATTGTGACAAGGATACGGGTTCGTAAATCACGAAGATCTTATAGCCTACTGAAGTCGCAAACATACGTCCTTTTACATGCCAGAACACAATTTGTGCTCGTTGTTGAGGAGTCACCATTTTGTTTATGTCATTATTATTCAACATGCGACAGATGAATTAACTGCAACAATGAAAACAAAAATTCTTTGAGATTCTCTTTCTTCTAATACCAACCTCATTTCATAATCCCGCATATTTTGAGAGTTATGATTAATTAAAATGTGGGAGGTTTGAATGGGACACGGCGAATATTAAAACTTAGTTGCAGTGTGGTCATTAATCATGAATTATATGTTCCACTGTTTACATTCACTGTGCTGTACCGCCCCTCACGAGTGAACGCCAGATATTTGACCCAGGCAATAATTTTCGATAAATTCAGAAACCGGTTTTGTGAAAAAAAAACCGGGAAGCCTACTTTGTGTAAATTAATCTAAGAGAAATAGTAAAATCTAATTTTAAAGGTAAATACAGATTGAGTTAGTTTAGATGGTAGAATTTGAGATTCGTAACGTGACTTATTTTTAATCCCAGGAATTACCAAATTAATTGGTTTTCTCTAGTTCTTACTCGTTGTTAGGGATAATGAACCATTTCATTATAATCGCTATTTCATAATCCAATTAAAATAAAATCATATAACAAACAGAGAAACCCAAGGCACCAAATTATATCCAACAATACTCACTGACAGCCTATCTACTGGTTTTAATCAAACAATTCCAATGTGATGGTCTTTGATGTTGCGAGATTTAAAATAAAGTTAAATAAAATTAATAGAAAGTAAATAAATAATAGTTTAAAAAACTAAAATAACACGCTTTATTAGAAAACCGAACTAAAATATGAAAAATAATTTTAATATCCAACACGCTTGGGATAAAATTAAAGTGGTCCACAAAAAATCATCTCCAACACATCTAGAATAAAACTAGAGTTATCTACGAAAAAAACATAATTTTACCATCAAAAGCATGAGGTGCTCTATATAAATTAATATATTTGATAATAAACAGATATAGTCTCTAAGTAAAGTCTCTAAGAAGAAAACGTAAAAATCATAAAAAAAGATGTATTGGAGATGATTTTTTTGTTGAGCACTTTAATTTTATCCCAAGCGTGTTGGAAATTAAATTTTTTCATTTTTTAGTTCAGTTTTCTAATAAAGCTTGTTGTTTTAGTTTTTTAACTATTATTTATTTTTTTACTTTTTAGTTTAGTTTTCTAATAAAGCGTGTTGTTTTATTTTTTTTAAATATTATTTATTTCTTTAATTTTTAGTTTAATTGATTGCCATAAACCGGAATCCCATGAAAATTTAATTGCTTACGATATGTTTAGTGTCTAGGCACAAATAGGCTATAATAATTTTTTTTAATTAATATTATCTAAAAGGTAAAGGTAAAGCAGTCCCGCTACAGGCCTCAGGAGGCCCTTGGGGTAGTAGGAGGTTAAGGCTCCCACTTTTTCTAGACAAGCGGCACTTGATGTCAGCCGGGTTGTCAGCCCTGCGTGACGGCCGCCTTTACCCCCAGAACAAGCGCCTGGTACTCATTTCCGTTAGAGGCTGAGTCGACCCCAGGGCCATAGTGCCGCCGGAAGGTTTGGGTCAGTTTAAAAATCCTATCTAACATTATTAAAATATTTTTGAATATTTTAATATAGATAAATAGTTACAGTTAATCGTATGCTTTTCATATTTTTTGGATAAATTACAATGTGGTAAGTTTACAAAATTGTTATTAATATTTTATAGAATAAGATAAAAGTGTAAATATCATTAAATTCGGTACTATTGTAGTATGAGCTAAAAGTAATATTCTTCTAAAAAAAATCCACCGGGCCGAATTTGAACCAGCGACCTATCGATTACTCAAATTATATATCACTACATTCCACCCAACTGAGCTACCAGAGGATGTAATATTAATTTCTTACAATGATGGACTAAAAAGTCGATAAATCCGCACTCTATTATACCGGTCTTTATTTTTTTGAAGTCCTGATGACCCTGGCCAAGATCTTAGAACAAAATATGAAATTATTGTATTGTCATTGGTCCTTTACAAGTATACAAAGTTTCAAGTCGATTCAATGTTTTTAAGTGGGCGGCACTGGTCTTGCCTTCCTTTGGCCAGCAACCAATCGAAGGGACTATTATTATGCTTTCAAGTCTTATACGAGAATTTCCCATAAGGGAAAATTTTCTATAGGATCGTAACAGGCCTTGGCCTAATACTTGGAAGGAAGAAGAAGAAGAAGAAAATCGTGTTGAAAGATTCCGTTACATAGATAGACAGATACAGGTCAAGCTAATATAAAGCGTGTATTAAGGGATATCATAAGCATTGCAGCTGGAAATGCCCACAGATTAATCAGAAGCCGTATTGCGCTCGGGAAGGTTGCAAATCTGTGTACAAGGTTAATAGAAATGTTTTAAATCAAATATCTTCTTTTATGAGAGCCTTTGTTTATTAAAAGGTCTGAAGCTTTGTATTTCGTGCAGTGTTTAATAATTATGTAGTACACATTTGAACAGTCTTTGTGGCGGGACAATGGCTTATATAACCCTGGCCCGCAACAAAACTCCATGTATAGCGCAATCAATACCCGATGCGTTCTGTCCCTGCGAATCAGCTGTGCACACGTCAACTAGGGGATTCCGGGGCTTCCAATCTATGCGGACCCCTTTCTAAATTAACCGCGTGTTATGTGTTTGTGTGTGTGTGTATGTACGTATGTATTGTATAAATGTATTAATGTATGTAGGCCTATTTATTTAAGGTGTCTTTTTATTTATTGAACATCACTGTATGCTCCATTACAAAGTAATATATATATATATATATATATATATTTTTTTTTTTTTTTAAATTAATCACACATTTTGTATTGCACTAATGGAATATATTAATACTTTTACCTTTCACATATTTTCTTAGCGTAACGATTTAGTAGTTTCTTATTCTCAACTTCATATCCAACCTATTTCGAGAAGATTACGTTTATATAATACCGTACACATCAGACTCACGTCTAAAAAATGTTGCATTATATTGGCTACGACAAAGATTGGCATATACTATTTTTCTAGTGATAAATCACATAGGCCATATCCATTCACAAACGCATCGGCACCAAATTTTTATCTTCGGCTTATTTTAATTATTCCTTGCGTATGTGTGTATACGTAAATCAAGGAAAGATCAAATTATAAATAAAGAAATCAGAAGGCAGTTGAATATTCAGGCAATAGGTGAATGGGTGGAAAAAGAAGATTTGAATGGAATCAACTATAACCTTCATGCCACCAAGAGATAAGTTACCAGAGGATGGGAGAATGACACCTGGAAGGCCAAAAAAAAAGGTGGAAGGATTCTTAATCCTGGATGGAACATGTCATGGACGTAAAACAAAGAGAAGAAGAAGAAGAAGAAGAAGTATGTGTGTGTGTGTGTGTGTATGTGTGTATGTGTGTATGTGTGAATGTGTGTATGTGTGTGTGTGTGTGTTTGTGTGTGTGTGTGTGTATGATGTATGTAAGTACGTACGTATGTAGACCTATGTTTATGTCAGTATGTATGTATATATATATATATATATATATATATATATATATATATGTAGGTATGTGTGTACTGTTTGCATATAAGCATTGTAACATGTCTACGTACATATTTCATTTAAGTACATAATGAGATCAAGGAGAAACTACGTTAACATCTATAGATGCCAAACTTAAGTGTTGTTTTTCCTCAAAAAATATAATTTTTCTCAAAAATAACTAGGCCTATATAATTACAGAATTAAATTTAATTATTTTAAGACACTTATTTCGTACAACAGTACAAAATAAAGAAGCTACCTACGAATAAAATTATAAATTTTTCAGAGTGACGTTCTCGATATCAAATAGAAATTAAAATGTGAATGTAGCGTATTTTCTTTCGGGTAGGAATTGGTTATTAATATTATAAATTGTTTTCTAATTATGTTATTCATATAACTTTGTATTATTGAAAACATATTTCATTGCTTCTGACTATAGGGAGACGACAATAATTTATAATATTCCCTTGGCATAGTATGCTAGTTTGTAAAATTTTTAGCTATGACTCTCTTAAGGTAGCCAAATGCCTCGTTATCCAATTACTGGCGGGCATGAAGGGAATAACTATATTTCCCCTATAATAACCTACTGTATATATACATATATATATATATATATATGTGTGTGTGTGTGTGTGTGTGTGCGCGTGTGCGCGTTGTTATAAACACATTTAAAATAAATGAGATTAAGAAAGATAAATACATTTTTGAAAATCATGGAGAAATATAATCTCAAGATTTGAACGAAGAAAACAAAAACAATGGTCTTTCGGGGAAAATATGCAGTTCAATCGAAAATAGTTTTGAACGATGAAATGATCGAATAAGTACAGAGTTTTAAATATTTAGAATGTCACATACCTTATAATTGGGAAAATGATATATATGAAAAACATTATAAATTTCAAAGTATGTGTGGGATTATTAAAAGAACATTACAATCAAAAACAAAAAAAAGAAACAATGCTGAAGTTTTATAAGGTAATGGCAGTTCCCATTGTGACATATGGATCAGATAATTGGGCCATGAATAAATCAGATAGAAGATTGCTAGAAACATCAGAGATGAAGTTCCTCAGATACGTTGCAGGATGTACTCTAAGAGACCACATTCCTAGTGAAACAATTAGGCAAGAACAAAAAATGTTTAATCTAAATAAAAAAAATACAAAACTATAAACAAAAATGGCATGAACATATTTTAAGACTGGACTCTTCCGGGCTAACAAAAAAAAGCACTATTGTTCCATTCTCAAGGCTATAGAGATGTGGGACGTCCTAGAAGACGATGGGAAGATGAATTCTGAGAGAGGAACAGGCCGACGGCCTACCATGAAGATGATGATGACGATGAAATACATTTTTGACTTTTGTCCAATAATTTTGATGTTATTGATTACAAATATATTTTTCTAATAGAATGTCGTATTTCCTTAAGGCATAGTTTTTATACTGATAGCCTCCAATCTTTAAATTGAAGAACATAAAATGTTTATCTATTGATCTTATATTGTTATATAGTCAGCCAACTCTAATGCTTTATCCTAACCGGAATAAGAAACTGATTTCGTTATAAGGTTTCAATTCATTTATTTCCAGAAACAGTTATTTGTTCCTTTATTTCTTTATTCAGACAGAGAGTGCAGACTGGTCTGAGCACCGTTACCTGAAATATATATTGCGATATCCCAGTATTATGGAGATAAGTGGAAATAAAGTTTATTCCACGGTGCTAAATTGTAGGCGTCTTCGAAGTCCGACACACATGGTTTTACTCCCATTACCCACACCGCCAATTTTGGGTTGGTTCTATGGCCGCGAGGTAGGACTACAAGTTTGCCCTTGGCCCCTTCTGCTTTGTTTTAATGCTCGGGCACCCTGCTAACCCCACTAGATCCCGGCAATCACATATTTTCAACATCTATTGATTGCCAACCAAAATATGTTTTCCTAAAATGAGATGAGGTGAAAGGAGACATGAAATGAATGAATGAGAAATGAAATGACATGAAGGGGAGAAAAAGGGACATTGAGAGTGACGGGAAACGGAAGAATCCAAGAAGAAACCGAGAAATTCCGGCTTGACCCCCCATTAATACCCCTCCAGAACCTCCAGGATTCGAACCTAGATTCCAGGCATGGGCAGCAGCACACCCTACCCATGCGTCCACCGAGACGGCTCTTCAGAAAATCATTAATTGCATTTATACACTGGAACATAGTTATTTTCACAAGGAAGCCAATTTATTATTGGTTACTCTTTCCTATCTTTCCTTTATGTATATTCTCTTAGCCATAGGGACGTTTATTACACTGTATTTTGTAAACATCTATCTACAACCCACAGTTAGTCCAAAAAACATTCAAGACTAAAAGTACATAAAACACTGGCTCTTCCAACTCTTTTGTATGGTAGCGAAGTATGGACATTGAAACAGAAGGATATACAAAGACTTAGATCTGCTGAAATGAGATATCTTCGGAGGGCTGCAGGATACACACTACTAGATCATAAAAATGAAGACATCTTAGAAGAATTACACATGGAACGTTTATAAAACAAAATTTCTGATTATAAGTCAAGATGGATGCAACATGTTTATCGAATGGAAGATCATAGGACACCCAAACAAATGTTATGATATCAACCTGCAGGATGAAGAAGACCAGGACGTCCACTCAAAAGTCTTTTGGGTGGTGTTTCTCTTGAAGCCGAAACAGGTCAACGCATGGCCTAAATTCGAGAATGTACTGTGATTATGATGATATTTTTCCAAACATGTATATAGAAACTAAACAACGAAAATTCTGAATACTTCAATTATCGATAAAACTTTCACGATCTCTTGACCGTTTCCAGTTGATAAAATGACAGTTTATTTCATTTTGACAAAAGGATATGATTTTATTGTGTATTTTGTAAAGTTATTTTTTTAGTTATTATCACAAGTTTATATTAAAATTAATAATGCTTATATTATTTATGTTAAACAAAATATGTTCTTGTTGAATTAATGTGCATCGTATACATAGGCCTATTAATGACAAACTTCAATTATTTTCTTTTTTACCTTAATTTAACCTCTCCCTTTGTAGGTACTTTTACATAGCCTTACAAGGACACGATATGTAGGGAGGAGGATATTAGTATCTTATTCATCTACAAATTTTTTGACCACACATGTATATGGAGGGTATCTCTGACTAAGTTCTCAGTTCAATGCCAGGACCACCTCCGAGACAATACCAACATTTAAGACAAGACACATCATTCATTCGCATTTCATACTAAACAAGGCAAATATGGTATGGATGATTGTAGTGATCTGATAGTGTGGTACAGGCCGTTCGGGGGTGGGTTTCGGTGAGCAGAGAGGTTCAGGGGACAATCACGATCACTATGATAATGAAGATAGACGAAGAATTATTATTATTATATATTATTTATTACTTTATTCAAATGCAAGGAAATCTTGATACACTTTTCATTATTTTCTTATTTTGTGGATTAATATTTGACAGCTATCGCCCTTAAGAATCTCAAGGCACTTTTAAGTTATTCACACTCTATTTAAGGGAATCTGACTTTCTGTTAAGATTCTTTATTTCTCGCGATCCCTATATTTGATTTATATAGCACTCGTTTAATCAATCGGAGATCTATCCTCCTAATTATAAAATTACTTAGTGACCTCTAATATTCTCACTACGTTGCGGCTGTTGTAAAATCTTAGAACAATATTAATTTCGCGCCCGCTCTTGAGGGGCGAGCAACTAAACTTATCCTGCCCAATGCAGGAGCGAGAGAGTGTCTGTCAACTTCGTTCTAGACTCCTTTCGAAGCCCAACCTTTTGATAATCTTTAGGGTGGTAACATTATTACCATCGCACATTTAATTGGTTAATGTATTATAATAATATAAAATATACATTCTTATTGGCTAAAACATTTAGGCCTATAAATTTCACACATCTTGGGACCATGTTTCTCCCCGAGTTCATTGATCTTCTTTACAAGCGACTTTTCTGGACATCTCAACACCTGTACTGGCGGCAGGGTTGTAAGATGTTTATTTGTAAAGAAGGTTTTATTATCCAACGTACCTTCCACCCTTTCTAACTACTGAGTTTTATGGTTTGCTTATATCCTTTGGGGGTCCACGAGCTTAAGATTCCCATATGTATTTCTAAATTTTCTCACCAGACAAGTAACTACTAGAATTCTCCCTTTATAGTGAATATAAATATCATTTTAATTTAATTTTAATAATAACCTTTATAATGGGGGATTAGTTTCCGTCTCAAGTGTTCGAAGACTATTTGGTCCTTTAAGTTTTCTGGTATTTGTTTTACAGATGAGGGTAAACCGCGATTAAAACCACATCTAAAAAAGTTGTAACAACCGGAGATAGAACCAAGGCCCTCTGCGAATGAGGCAACGACGATACCACTAGATAACAACGGTTTTCGGCAACTTTATTCAATAAGGAATAAAAAAAACAGTATAACTTGTTTCATACCGTCCAGCCCACGACATGGCAGAACGGTCTAAGGCATTATTCCTTAACGCTAATTTGAATCCCCATGAGGAATAAATTTTATCATGGAATTTCGGCCAGTATGGGATCGATCTCTTAGGAATTTAAGTAGCTAAGTTTAGAAAACCAATGGTCTTCTAGGCCTGTTGAACCATGGAATTAGTTTTAGTATGTTCTGTAGAAGGCTTCTCTTGTTACGCATAGAATACTCAACTAAGAAAAATTTAAGCTGCAAGATCTGTAATTGGAAATTAAACAGTCTCTCGATTCCGGAAATGCATGCTATTATGCATTACAAAAACTGTTATCGTCCCGACTTCTCCCAGAAAATATATAAAGCTGTTGTTCTCCCAGTTACATTATATGGATGCACTCTTGCTTTAAGGGAGAAGAACAGTTTACAAGAGAGCATTTGAGAATAAGGCACATAAAAAAATGTTTAGACCAAAGAGAGATGAACAGACAGGCGAATGGAGAAGACTCCTCAACAAAGAGCTACTTGATCTTTATGGGAAACCAAAAATAATAAAAGTCTCGTAGACTGCGACGGACAGGACATGTGGCACGATTGGGGAGATGAAAGAGAGCATGGAAGTTTCTTGTAGGAAACTCAAAGGGAAAACTGACATTTGGTAGACCAAGAATGATGTGGAAGAGTAGCATTAACCATGAATTGAGGGAATTAGATTATACAGGAGATGATTGGAAAACAATATCTCAGGATAGGGATGTATGGAGAACTTATCTCCGCGCAACCATGGATCTACGAGTTCGATAGTGCCAATAAGTTAGTTAGTGCACTTACATGAGTTTAAATCTAGGTGATAGAATGCCAAATTTTATTATAATAGTAATAATCCATCCATAGTAATTCTGCCCGAAGGCAAAATCCTTCACTGCAATCATAGCACATTTCCATGCTATGCTTGCTGCTTTACTAGCGAATTGTAGGTGTGGTAGCTTCCCGTTGCTTTCCACACCGGTAAAGGATGATGATAATGATAATGATAAGGATGATGATGATAATGATAAGGATGATGATGGTGATAATGATAAGGATGATGATGATAATGATAAGGATGATGATGATAATGATAAGGATGATGATGATGGCCATATGATTTCGGGGACCGTTTGGGCCTTATAGTTTTCCTGACATTTGTCTTACAGGTGAGGAAAAAACCAGATAAAAACCTCACCCAAAAAAAGTGCCCCGACTGGGGATCAAAGTCGGGTCCGCAGCGTAACAAGACAGCACGCTACCTCGAGACCACAGCGGCGGACATAATAATAATAATAATAATAATAATAATAATAATAATAATAATAATAATAATAATAATAATAATAATAATATGATAATGCCAATGAGTGAGTGAGTTAGATCTGTATTTTTTTTAATCAGGAGAAGGCACCATACGTTGAAAGCATATCACACGTTGATTTCAAGCAAAGTCTAATAAATATCAATGGAATGAAATAAAGCCATCACGGTATAGTAAACATTGAAGTGAAACATTAAAAAATGTTCATTCGTAGATGGATACGAAATGACCTACAGGATCCATGAAGGATATAGGTTAAACTCAACAACTAGCACAAAGCCACTCCTGATAACGTGAATGTTTTGTTTCCTGAACAATTGAAAGCACAAACTCGATCCATTGTTTCCAAATCCGTGCTGTTTTCATTTCACCTCATACTTCAAATACAACACAAAAATACAAATCTGTATTTTTTCAGTTTCAGCAGCGTAGATGCCCGTGTCTTTATAGATCTGTGTGTAATGGATCGAATGACAAATTACCCTTCTGCTATAATAAAAAAAAATGCAATTAAACGTATGTCATGAATTCAAATTAAATCAAAACATATTGGTGTAATTATAACTAAAGTTAATGAAATACCGACAATGACAAGAGCACCTGAAATTCATTTCAGAGCTTATTGTAATACTATCTTCAAAATGTTTTCTCTCCCTCTCTATTTAATTATTTTTAAGGCGTTACGTTTATTACGAAAACAGAACCTGCACGTAATATTATCATTTTCATCATTATCATTATCATTATCATTATCATTATTATTATTATTATTATCATTATTATTATTATTCTAATAGCAGCCAAATGACCATTAAGATTAATGTAAGATTTTACTATTTGTGCTTTGTATATTGATTTAAAGATTTTGTCCTCTTTGTGCACAGTTCGATATGGTAGCGTTCACATGTTTTGTTACACAATGTATACTCGCATGATTGGTTTGGTTCATGGTATGTTTTGGTTTTGCAGATGAGATGGTGAAATCCATGGACTGCCAGTCTTGTTATTACGTGTCGGAATTCGAAGTTTTCTCTTGTCCATTCTCGGTCTATCATTGCGCCTGTGCCATAGAATTCTGATGGAGTTTCTTCTTTTTTCTTTCTAAGTCTTCTTAAAAGTTGGTCCAACATTCTCATTATTGAACTACTTTTTGCCATATGCAAATTGCAAAGACAAAAATCCGACGAAAGTCAAAGGAAAGAGTCCGCAAAAGCGTATCATAATTGCGTATGGTTAATCAAACACTGCTATGTCCTAGGGTAGCACTGACCATGCTGTCAGTGGCAAACTCCCTAGATGAAGAGGTGAATTGAAGCCGAAACAGAGATTCAACAACAAATAATTAGGCAAAGTAAAATTATTACAAGTTTGAGCAATCTTTCTGAACTCAAACGAATGCTCTATATTTCAAGCAGAACTTATAGGCATCCAAATGGCAGTGGACTGGATCCAACAACAAAGTAATGTAAACACTTCCTATGCAATACACGTGGACTCGCAAGCAGAACTTCTAGCCATCTCTAACAAAAGAACTACACAACCAATAGCAGTCAACACCAGAAAGAAAATTATCACTCTGAAGAAGACAACTCAAGTCTCACTAAACTGGGTCAGGAATCAGAGGTAACGAACGAGCCGATTATCTAGCAAAAATAGCTGCCAGCTATAAAAATACTGTAGCCTGTAACTCCATCCCTATTTCTCGAGCCAAGAAACTTCTGCTAAACTATTACATCAACATATGGAATGCAACATATACCAACTCCGAGGTATCATTTCATACCAAACAGTTCATCCCCTCTATTCACCACCGGTTCTCTATATCCCTATGGCCAAACTTCATCCTTACACAATTCCTAACCAACCACGGACGCTTCCGTACATATCTTCACAGGATCAAAAAGTCACCATCTCCCCTATGCAACTGCCCCGAAAGTCCACCACAGACAGCAATACATCTTCTGACAGAATGTTAACTGTACTCAAGAGACCGGCCTCCTGTTCTAACAACCCAAACTCTACCTCAGATACTACAGCTCCACATCAACACCATCACAGTGACGAACTTCATCACCAACATCTTCCGCTCACTTCAAGAATAAACTCTTGAACAATCAAACTACAGCAAAACAAAATGTAAATGTACGTAAATAACTGTAAATATCCCGTGATATGCCCATGGTAAAACACGGGTTGAAATTATAATGTAATAAAACAAAACAAAAAAAGGAAAAGTATTTGTCAAACACCAAAGTTCGAAGTTTGAGCAAATTCTGCGTTTGAGCGGTGACCGACGGGTCTCCAACGTTTGTCAGTTTTTGCAAAAATGGGCATCTGTAACTCGGAAACATTATTGTTGTTAAACAGAAGAGTTTAGTTTGAATGATTAATTTCCCTTAGCCATGTTAGTAATAATTTCACAATGAGTGAGATGTTAAGGAAGTTAATTCGTATGACTATGGAGGATAATTTACTAAACACCAGAACTACTCCTGAATGCGATAAAACATTGTCATCGCAGCCTTGACACACCATCAGTCGAAATTGGAAGAACAGCAATTCATCAAAACACAGATAAGTTATGTATTTATTTTAATGGCATTTACTATTACATTTTAGTAATACATTTCACTATTATTATTGTAATTATTATTATGCGATAATTATACTTGTTTATTTTTATATTATTTTGTTTTTTTAATAACAAAAATCATAAATGAAGCAATAATATTAACGGACCGAATTATGAATAAGATATATTTGCATATATTATTGTAATAATATGCATCTGGCGAGGGACAAGACAAATATGTTTCAGTTGAAATTACATTAATGCAGTACCATTTTGTTTATATAGAAGTTTTATCGGGACCAGCTCCATCCGAAAGTTCATTTGATTTATTCTCGAATGTAGGAACTTCAATCTGATGAATTCAAGTCCTCATCAGTCGACAATGGAAGCAGTTCTAACGAAGATGATGGTAAAATTACGAAGAATTATTATTCGACCGTGTTAACATTTTAGCCGGTGAAGGAAAGCATGGCGCTAGTGGTGAAGATGGGGAAAATGTCTCGTTCCACCTTTGGTACAAGCGAATGACTGAGCAAGTGGTATAATGTTAAATAAAACATTATTATTATTATTATTATTATTATTATTATTATTATTATTATTATTATTATTATTATTATTATTATTATTATTCAGTGGCAAAATATAGTGGTAGGCCTACTTGAAATAGGAGATTAAGTTAATGAAAGATCGTCGGAATTTGTATGCCTACGGGTTTCTTGGTAATGTGGCGTACAGAGAAATTAAATCAGCTCTGATTTCCAGCTACTGTCTGTCAGACTTAAATGTGTATATACTGTGAATATAAGGTCTAACTTTCGCACTTGACATTATCACTAACAACTGACTATACACCACTAACGGTAAATAAACACTGCAACCTGAGACAAGGGTCTACTACCTCCAACTCCTACTCACCCTTACCACATTATTTAGTTCGTAGTTTTTCCACATTGAAAGTTAATGTGGTCCAGTAATAAATGCAACAAGTTGCAGTCATGGTACTG
The DNA here is from genome assembly GCA_030220185.1 of Diploptera punctata. Lineage (NCBI taxonomy): Eukaryota > Metazoa > Arthropoda > Insecta > Blattodea > Blaberidae > Diploptera > Diploptera punctata. The sequence goes on along the minus strand of JASPKZ010006453.1, from coordinate 5,806 downwards.
TCGAGAAAGATGCTGGGATTCGAAACAACATGCAGGAAATGAGGAAATAATGGATCAGAATCTGGCATAAAAAGGGGGACAAAATGACGTGTAAGAAAAACACACGAAAGGAATTAAGGACCAAAGATAAGGCGTATATTGGTTATTGTGTATTGGAAAGATTTACCATACAGCTTCTACTTGAGCCCTGTAATAATATAGTTAACTTCCAATGCACATCTAGATTGAACGAAGAACAGTTTCGATATATACAAAATCTCGTTAATATGGAAAATATAATCAGAGACTATTTAACTCGTGCCCCAAATGGGAGTCAATGACTAATCACGTTTCAATTAATTTTGTTTTACAATCAATGACAGTTGTGTTTCACCTCGCTATTTATTGAATTCTGCTTACCAACAATAAAGAAAGCTCTTCCTTTTTAATATTCTGAATAGGTCAGAGCATTATTTTACAGTGGCTAACTCTCCAACATATATGTTGAATATAGCAAATGATGAACAGATTCCTTCGAACTACACATTTGATAACCGTGTGTTCAATAATTGTGATTTAAATAATAATTTTACCGAATTGTTTCCTAAAAACAATAATTAATAACCTATAATGTTGGTTATATTATACAGTTTGATGTGTGTCATTTTCCTCCACTAGGGTGTACCTATTCTTACAATATTGTGATCTTAGTGGGTTATCGCTGATTGCGATCTAATTTGGCAATAAATAATATGATCAAGTTGTAGTGAATAACATAACCACACATTTCTGATTTGTTTTCAAACATCGGCATTTACATTAAATATATAAATATTTTAAAATACCGGTAACTATATTTAAATAGTGATATTTTTATTAAAAAGCTTAATTTTATTCGTTAAATATTCTTAACAAATGCCACTCTTGATTTCGAAATCCTCTAGATCATGGTTTCCCAGGGGGTTCGCCAAAACTTTTCCGTAATGGCGGATTTCGAGGTTAGGTCTATTATTGTTTCCTTCATTATAATAATTATAATTATTATTACTATTATTTTTTTACTATTATTATTATCATTTTAAAATTAAATTAACCCTATAATGCCCCTTGTTGCATAATGTGTAACATCGAGAATATATCACACCATTTCCACAATAAAGTAATATTTACCGCGAATGCCTGAGTAACAGTTATGTAACAACGTTAGGAATACATTTGATTTCGCTACAACCAGACCTACATGTTCTGTAACTTTTAAGCCGTAACTAGAGTAACTTTAGGTTTTAACCTTTAAGGGTTAAGTTAATTTAAGGTTATTAAACCTTTTGCATGGAATTAAATCGTATGCATGTCTACCCTATATATATTTAAAAGTCAGTGGTTCATCCAACTCAGATGTTGTGGAAGGGGTTCGCGAGTCAAAAAATGTTTGGAACCGCTGCTCTAGATAAATTGGAAATCACTCGTGTGGCATTACTTATGATAATTTATTGTCAGTCATGCTGAAAGAAAACTGAAGCCCGGAAACAGTCGAAGAATATACACTTGTCATTACCACTTCACTGTTAATAACAAAAACGTTGCTGTATGTCGTGACCGATGGCAATAGTAAGAGCTGCCCATAAAAAGTATATAGAGGTGTGATGAAAAAAAATGTAAACGTGGGATTGATGACGTTCTAAGGAAACATCATTTACGCTACCCTGCAGTAGAGACTCACTATTTTAGGCAGAAAAGTTTGGGACAATAGCCTGATTCTAGTCTCTACATAACTATCTGTATTAAATACAATGAGTAAAAATCGAAGCCTGAATTGGATAACAAATCACCTGTACGTCTGTCTGAATTTTGTGATTGGTCATTGACTCCCATTTGGGGCATGAGTTAAATAGTCATTTTAAAATGTTAATTTTCTTTAGCCATAAAAAGAACGACTTATTTTACTTAAACAATATTTGTGATATGTTAGGCAAATAACGTTGTAGCCTATTTTTCAAAATAAGAATAAAACATTTAAATCTTAATAACAATCTGAAAGCGATTTTAATTTAAATTATTTATACGCCAAAGCAATGAATGTGCTTTGCAATTTATAGGACTACAAATTTAGTTCTCGCATTTAAATGATTATATCTAGATACCCCATGTTATTTTATGTAGAACGTTTATTAAAATTGTGTTTTCCTGAATTTACAAGGCAATTTGAAAGTACTCGTTTTTTTCTAAAAACTAATAAAATATATATTAGTTTTTGGCACAAGGGGGACAATTCGCAATCTTCCCAACTCTCTTAAAATTGCCTGTACTTATAATTTTATTGTTAAATATTTCTAGTTTAACACATCTGAGAGAATTTGGATAACAAGAGCCTCTTTTGTAATGCAAAATACAACTACAATTCTCAATAGGGTAACCATTATTTCGTAAATTGGTTTCTCTTTGTCTTCAGGTGCTATTAAAAGTGCACAATCGCTACATAAGTTGATTATAGAAGCTATCTCGATAGCAGGTCAGTGTTAGGAGATGCAGTGTTTGTGAAAGACATTGGGGGGGATGAATTAACCCCTTAATGCTAGTAATCGGGTTATCACCGTAGGTTTTGCATGACAAGGCGTCAGCACCTTATAGAGCTGCTTATGTCTCCTAGTCAGCGATATAGAGTGTAATTCTGCCTCATAAAATGTCATGTTCCAGTTCTCCCTGTAACATTAATTGCAGTCACGTGTTTCCTTCTCAACAGAATCACTAGTGGGCAATAAATAAAACAAATTGCACTAATATCAGAACTATAAATCATGCCAAAGATTGTACATCACCAATTCCATGACAACGAAGCCGTATTAAGGGACGAGATAAAATAAATATATTCAGTTATTTACGGGAATTTTCTTCCTTGTGATTTAGTTGGGATTGATTCGTATTTTAATTTAACGACACTCTTCAACGGACGACAAATTTTGCGCAGAAGCAGAAGCATCTTATTTAAGAATCAAGGTTCTTTTACGTTCCATAATTCTTCGACATAACGCCCACGGTTTTATTTTCTTTCCGAAGGTAGCCATGCTCAGGTTTTTACGCACTTAAAAATCCATCGATTCCTGCCGCTTTGAGCAAGATAAATAGATATGAAACGGATAGCTGTATGGGTGGATACTGGATAACCGGTCGAACATTGCCGATGGGCACGAGTGAGCTCGCGTAAGTGGCGCACGAACGATCGGGCGGACTCGGTGGAATTCGGATCTTTTCGTTCATGAGCGAAATTAGCAAGTGTTTCTTAGACTTGAATTGACTGTAAACGCGTATGCTTGAGCTTATTAAAAACGTGCTATTGTAGTTTGAGATTATTATAAAAGTATTTTGTATGAGTTATTCTAAAAAGATTTAGCGACTAAAATGACATCGGTAAATAAAATATATTTAAGAGAATATCTTGATATACGAGGGTGAATCAAATATAAACCGGAATTATTGTTTACAATTTCATTGAATTAACAAAAAAAAAATACAAAACCACCACCTCATTTTTCTACATAGTCTCCTGCATTTCCAACACACTTTTGCCATCGAGTTCACAACTTTTTGATGCCGTCCTTGAAGAATGAGGGATGACGTGTAGTCAGCCAGTTGCGCACGAACTCCTCTACCGCTGCATTGTCACCAAACCGCCTTCCTCCCAGGTCTTCTTTCAGTGGCCCAAACAAATGATAGTCACAGGGGACACATCTGGACGGAGGATGTTCCAGAGGTGTCCAATGCATTTTCGTCGGTTTTTCTTGTATCAACCGAGCAGTGTGTGGCCTTGCATTCTCATGCAGCACAATCACATTTCGGATAGGTTTCCGGCGGATTTTAGGAATTTGAGTTCATCACTGATGATGGTTTGAACACTTCCGAAGCTTATTCCAACATGTGAAGCAATTTCAGAAATTGTTACGCGCAGATCCTCCTCAATAAGGTCCCGTACAGCACGAATGTTATCTGCAGTGATGCTTGTTTGTTGCCGTCTTTGGTGGGGCTCATTTTCCAGTGAATCCCGGCCCGCTAATTTTTTTTTGCGCCAATCATACACCTGCGTCTTCGAAAGGGTTGCTTCCCCGAACTGTGCATGGAGCCTTCTCAAAATATCAGATGGTTTAGTGCCTTCTTTCGTCAAAAAAATTATAATAATGCGTTGAGCAACAGACGAGTGTACCTCTTGCTCGCTCATGGCGTACTGAATCAAGCGGCCGCTCTTTGGAGTGCGACATCCCACCAACTTCCCTTCCAAACAGCAACCTTTGCAGTTCGCTACCAGAGCGTCCAGATACAAATTCCGGTTTATATTTGATCCACCCTCGTAGACAATGACGATCAAAAGTCTGCTATTTATTGTGCAATGTGAAAATTTCTCGAGAGGTAAAAAAAAAGTATGTAGGCCCTATGTACCAAACAAAACTAACGTATCACTTTTCTTTTCTTTTAATTACTTCGTGGAATTAATGGATATATTTATCAATTGGATGTTATGGTTAGGTAAGTAGGTGTAGGTACATACCAATGTCGAATTCGTAGAAAACATCTTGACAGGTAGATACATAATATGAAAAAAAAATGTTTCAAGAATATTTTCTTAACGTTATTGGTATAAATTTTATATGCTTTTATATAAAACAGAGTTTTTTAATAAACTTCTGATTTACCCTGCAGAGAAATTGGTATTCATTTACCATAATTTGTGTAGTACGAGTAGGCCTACTATTTTTTTTTGTAAAATGTAAATATGGTGATTATATTTGCTATATGGATTAAATAAAGTACCTAAATTTTACATTTCGTATTTTTTTTTAAATCCGGCCAGATACTCGCGTATTATCCGGTATCCGGTCGGATGGTACATTTAGACCGGATATGCCGGATACCAGATAGTTGCCGGATATGTTTCATCCCTAGAGTCAATCACTAGTCAACCGAAGCTAACCGTTTGAACAGATATTCTCACATTTCTAGTAACATAATTTAATTTTCATTTCTCTTAAGAATTGATCTAACAATGAATACAAATATTTCTATTGTATATATAAATTGTATCTGTGTATAAATAGGCCTACAGCTGAATATTTAAAAAAAAAGCATTATAAAATTGGAAGTTTTTGTCTTAATATGTCCTCTATGTTAATTGTACCTATGGAAGATTTCCTTTCGAAGTCTAGCTTAACTCTAAGCAAGTCGTTGGTAAGTCACATTCAATTACACCATATTGTACTTGTAATATAATGAGAATTTACTCTTAATTATCACAATCCAATTAATATGAACGCATTATTATCCAAGCATTGACCAACTTGATTTTAGATTTAATCTGAAACCGACACTACCTGTCTAAATAATAGCATAGATTATCTTTAATTATGACATGTATATTTATCCTCATCTGTAGGTCCATTGCGCGATTCTAGAGATGAGTTTGAATCCACACCTCAACAAAAAAACTTATGTATAATCCATAGGACAACGTCCCGCATGGAGATATGGGTCCTCCCCGAGCGGGAGTTTCTTGAGCCAGGTAATTTAATTACGCTCATTTCCCTATATATGTCAGTGAGTAACATGTGGTCAGCACATTGTCTCAATGAGGAATCTAGTAAGTAACTAACATATTTCTTCGATGGGAAAGGTATGTTAGATTTTTCTCAGAGGCACTGTACCGAAATCACTTTTTCGGTACGTAACAACTACGTCATCGTGTCTTCCCTCTACAGTGATGTTATAGGACAGTGCCAAATCCCTGTCTTCGTTGTCCTCTCTCCTACATACCTCACCTCCTTTCCTCTGCCGCACTGCGCAT